>JAYMSZ010003374.1:0-10646 GCA_036897665.1 Pelargonium citronellum | reverse complement strand
CCCCCCCAGGGCTGCCGAGAATGATGCAGATGACAAAGCCGATGCCACACCTGAGGCCGATTCCCCTGATGCCAAGCGAGCTCGGCTTGATGGCGAGAAGCCTGATGGATTAGGTACATGTGACATTATCATTTCTGGTTTATGCTTTTTTTTTTCTCTCGTGATTCTGTGGTTTAAATGATTCGGATTTTTTAGGGTTCTTGTGATTGCTAGCTGCTTTTGAATAAGTTTGCACGAGAAAATGTATCTGTTTACGCGCAAACAAGATATGCATCTATAGAAAATCGTCTCTGTGGAATTGTTTTGAAGATTTATTCTGTAAATAAAAGAATTTATAATTTTTTAAGATAGTTTTTGAAAAATTATTTTTAGAAAAAAATTCAGTAGCACAATGAAGAGGTAACTTGAGTCTTTTTAGTGCAGGTCACATTGTTATTTCTGATCTAGGTATGATTTAACTTTAAAGAACAGTATGATAGATTTTAGATATTTTAGGCACATTTGGTTTGAAGTATTTGGTATATTGTTGTTTTGGTTTCTTAGTCTGTGTTATGGTTCTTGAGCTGACAATTTTTTGGGTCGTTTCAGCTAGTGAAAATGGACACCAAGTAGATAAAATAGAGGAATCGGTAAAGGAGAGTGATGAGCAAGCACCTGTTGAAGACACCCCGTCAGAGGAAGTGGAGCCTCAACTGAAGGAAATTAACGAAACAGTGACCAATGAACAATCTCTTCCTGATAATATTCAGTCTGGTGAATCTGAACAACCCCCTATAGAGAACGCTGAGACCCAGATTTCTCATGAACTGTCTAAAGATGCCGAACACTCTTCTGTTGCGACTCCTCAACAAATCGATGATTCTTCTGCACAAGATGAACAGCCTCCCTCTGGGACTCAAAGTATGTCACGCAAAATGGAGGTCCCTAATAATAAGGTTTGTTAACTATATCACATAATTACTTCAATAGTTGGAGCCTTGGAGGCGTTTGTATCATTAGGGCAGAAAACTTGTCTAAATGTTATTACAAGTAATTATCAACTATAATATAATACTTGAAGTTATATTGCACTTCTCTAATTGGTAAAAAAGGCTACGACACATCTCTTTCCAATGCTTTGTTTATGCTTACATGTTTTCAAGTAACTACTAGTAATTTAGAAAGTATTTTAAGTCTTAAATTCATATTTAATTTGTTCTCTCAAATGGGTGCTTTGGTAATAATAATTCTGTTGTTTTAGACTATTTTTTTGAATTCATACCCCCTTAGAATGTTAAATGCTATTAATTTAAGATGTCTCAGATTTAAATTGAAAATCATGCAACTTATGTAGTCCAGAAATTGAAGATAATTATGTGCCTTGTTTGTGCATCAATCCACACCTTTCATATTTATGAGAAAAAAAGCTAAGCAAGTCTGCATGTTTTATGTGTATGAATGCATGATTTGTTTATTTAGTTTAGTGGTTTCTGTTTCATACTCAAAAGCTTCCCTGTGCTATGTATCTTTTGTTTCTTTTTAGTCTCTGTTCACTTGTTAGTGATTACTGCCTTTCACAACTAGTGTTTTTATCCCATTAGTTTCCATCCTCTAGGACATTAAAATATTTTTGTTGTAGTTTTTTTATGATTAATGATTATGCTGATAAAAATGTTGTTGCAGGTTGGGGTTCTTATTGGAAAAGCTGGGGAAACCATACGGTTGTTGCAACACAACTCCGGGGCAAAAATTCAGATCACGAGGGATGCTGATGCTGATCCACATTCTACAACAAGGTCTGTGGAACTAATTGGAACTCTTGAAAATATAACTAAAGCTGAGAGGCTTATAAAAGATGTTATCACAGAGGTTAGTTCTTTCTTTGACCTTGAGCATTTCACCCTACTACATCTCTTCTCCCACTTTGTATTCTGTTCCAGGCATTAGCTTATCAAAAAATTCCTTCATTATGCATGTCAAATGTCTCATTTGGTGCATGTGAATGCAGGCTGATGCAGGGGGTTCTCCATCCCTTGTAGCTAGGGGCCTTGCTTCAGCACAGGCTACTGGTGCTGCAGAACAATTTTTGATGCCTGTTCCAAATGAGAAGGTTAGTAGTGTCTCTCATCTCCTGTTTATATCTATATGTATGGCCTTTTAACATGTTTCCTCTGTGCTCTTCTGGTTCAGGTTGGTTTAATCATAGGAAGAGGTGGAGAGACAATTAAGGGTCTGCAGACCAAATCAGGAGCACGCATCCAGGTAGTTGATATCGTGTACCTTGCTTTTTGATACACATTAGAAGAGTAAATATTATCATAAATCTTGTAATCAGTATTTGAGAAGATATGGATACTGACCATTGATTTTCTAAATAGCTGATTCCTCAACATCTTCCTGAAGGGGATGAATCTAAAGAAAGGACTGTACGTGTGACTGGTGATAAGAAGCAAATTGAGATTGCTATAGAAATGATCAAGGAAGTTATGAGTCAGGTTTGTTTGTGTCCTTTTGCCTTTTTATGGTTGAACTACTATTGCCTTTTATGCTTTCTCAAATTTTACGCCTTACTATATCAATAACTAGTATATGAGATTAATAGCCTGCCATTTTTTTTTCTTTAGAAAACCAGTTGTGATATGCTGGACAGTAGGTTTAAAACATTGCTATGATGCTTAGGTAGCTTAACTATTGGCTTCTTTGTTGGTCTGTGATGAAAGCCTTTCCTTGTTATATTTGCATGGAAGTTTTCTGAATATGCATGATCAATATCTATTCAGATCGAACAATACATGTCCCTTGGGTCCATTTCTTTGAGTTGTCATATTCTTGCATGACATTTGACATGAATGAATCTATCTATAAGAGGTTTTCCCCACAATTATGCGTACTTGGATCTGGTGGTGCTGTCCAAGCTTTTACTTTCCTTAGATGGTATCTCTAATTGGTATAGTTGAGTCCATTCTATTGCTGTCATGATATACAGTTATTTGCTTGATGTTTTGTCTAGTATAGATTGAAGTAACATACGAACTTGTATCAACTAAGCTTTGTGAGTTAATTACTTGCAGTTAGCATTGTATCTTAGTAATGTAGTAAATCCTAGATGTCTTAGTGTTCACCTGGCATCAAACTTATCATGTTAAAGCATACAGAAAATAGTAACTATCGGCTGTCCCAAATTGCCTGTTCATTTACTGCTTCAATTCTTATCCATTTTCAACCTGTTTGTCAAAGCTATACTTTTAGAGATGTGACATGATTGCCTCTCCAAATAATTGCATTTGCATGTATGTCCATTTTCATCAGGTTAAGGAAAAACAATTTCATAAAATTGCCATTAGAGAACTAATTACATGAATAACCCTCATAAGAGTTTGCGATATTGATGATTGATCCATGCCAAGATCACTTCGTTACTTTTACGAAGAACATGTATTCAATCCAAGATGTCGGTTGCCATGATTTATTTATATTGAAGGTGCCGATTTCGAATTGGTTGGCTTTAAAAATTGCAGATTTGGCTATTGCCTTTCACATGGGGTCAGCATTGCTTTCTTGGTGTAGCAATAAACCATCACTTTTCACTCTCGTCCACCGAAGAGAGGTATCAGGCATTAAATCACGCGATAGCAGGATCTTAAATAGTTGGTAAGATTGCTTGAGACTTAAAAAACATGATTCAGTAAGACTATGTTGTAGTAACCACAGTCCTGTTTAGAATCCCCATGTTATATGCATAAGTCATGTAGGAAGAGAGTGTCATGCCTGGTGAAGTCATAATATTTAAAATATGTATGGGATCAATGATGCCTTAATTTGCTTCTAATGCTTTGCTGATTCTCTCAAAGAATGTGGTGAATTTCCTTGATATGCAGCAAATTTGCTATAATTGTGGTATGGCTGCTTAGAGGGGGAAAAGGTAGTAGTTTTATGTTTCAAACTATGAAATTCAAGGTTACCGAAAGAGTTTTATTTCTCTTGAACAACATATGTAATACATCAAATTACATCCTGCCAACACATTTGTGTGCTCATCCTTTATATATCAAAGGTATCATCACTAGCACGATTTTTCTGTTCCTTCTCTTATAAATTTCTCCCTGGTAATTAAAGTTGTAGGAGATAGTAATATAAGTTTATGGGAATTCTTTTGTGTTTGTTTGAAAATGCTTGTATGTATGGGTTGATCATAAATTGGTTTTAGAGCATAAGGAATCTTATGCCTTGGAGAAATCTGGAAACTTTCACAAAAGAGTTGCTATCTTGGTTAAGTAACCTGCACATGAATATTTAATCTTTCCTATTCTTATGGGTTATGAAAGTTTTTAATTATGACAGCAAGATTAATTGTACTAGGTTTTGAATCATTTGGAGAATGTCATCTGCTGAGTAAATTTGACATGTTTCATTGTTTTTCATATGTAGTAGGATTTATTCATGCGTAGTTCTGGTGCGTTTATTTTACCCCAGCTCTAGCTAGGTCTTGACATTGTGTGATTTCATGTTGTCATTGATATCAAATCAATTATATCTTATGATGCATTTTACATGATAAACTTTTTTTCCCATTTCTGATAATAATTTTCTTAGTTATGGTGTATTTTGCAATGATAAACTGTGTTCATATTGCTGTATACGTGACATGATATTGTATTATTATTAGTTGTTTTTCCCTTATCAAATCAATGATTTAATGACCGTGGATGACTGATTCTAGCCGTAGTCTATTTGACTCTAGACTCGTTTTATTTTACTCGTTGAAAATTGAAATGTGTTGCTTCTGTTACTGACTTTTATTTATGTAATTTTTTTTTTTGTTTAGACTGTGAGACTGTCCTCTTTCTCCAGTGGTTTTAACCAGCAGGGCTATCGACCCCGTGGGCCAAGTGGTCCATCTCAATGGGGTCCACGAGGTCCTCATCCTTCTCAGTCATCAGGATATGATTATCAACATCGAGGATCATATCCTTCGAATCCGCATTACCCACCTCCAACATACGGCAATTATCCTTCACAACAAATGGGTCCCCGAAGCGGCTATGGATCAGGCTGGGAACAAAGGCCTCCTGCCTCAATGCAGGGACCTCCTCAGGGTGGCGGTTATGATTATTATGGAGGTCATGCTGATCATCCTGCAAGTGGCCTGCACTCTGCACATGGTCCTGGTCATGGTTCTGCACCAGCTATGGTTCCACCCCAATCCCAGGCACCTTACAATTACGGACAGCCTGCGGCTTATTCCCAAACAGGACCTCAGCAGACCTATGGTCATGGGTATGATGAACCAAAATATGAAAACCAAGCTCAGGCACAGCATTATGGTGGGCACGGAACTTCTCAGCCAGTTTACCCAGGTAATCAACCGGGTTATGCACCACAGCAGCAGTATGGTAAGCCAACATCTTATGGTGGTGGCATGGCATCACAGGGACAGCCTCCACAATCTTTTGGGCCAAGGGCTAGTCAACCGGGAGACATGCCTTATCAAGGTCCTAATAATCCAGCCCAATCTTACGGTCAGAATGTGGCGTCTCAACAGCCATACCCTTATGCTCCAAGTGGCCCAACACAACAACAAACATATCCTCCATACGGGTCTGCACCAGCTACTGCTGATGGATATAATCAGCAGCCACCCGCATCAGGGGCAGCTTATCCACAGCAAGCTGCCCAACCTGTTCAGGGATACGGTCAGCCTGGTGGGCAGCAGGCTGGTGCTTATAGTCAAATGGCTCCTGCTGCGGGTTACGGGCAATATCCAGCTGCTGCACAAGGGTATATGGACCAGACGGCATCAAACAACGCAGGCTATGGTGGATATCAAGCAGCAGCAGCAGCTCAAGATCCTGCTTACAATAGTGGCCCTGGGTCAGTCTATGGCGCTGCGGCACCTGCAGGCGGTTATGCGCAACCAGTAGCAAGTCAACCAGGGTATGATCAGTCGGCAGCTGCCCAAACTGGTGGTTATGGAGGTGTACAGGGAAGCGCACCAGTTGGTTACGGGAAATCTTTGTCACCCCAGCCTGGAGCATATCCTCCATATGATGCACCCGCCCAGATGTATGGTGCAAATCAACAACGCTGAAAAGCTTCGATATGTAGGTCAGTCTTATTATGGTACTAGAACTGCTTTGTCCGATTATGAAAACATCAATTAGTCAGCCGTCAATGGGATTTGATTGATTCTTGTTGCTGTTTTTGAGTCCCTGCATTTTCATTTGTTCTCTCATGCAGTGCTTGATGTTCTAGCATTAGCATTACTTCACTAGTAGGAACACAAAACATGCACTTTGGGTTAAACTGACTAGTTCCTATAATATTGCAACCTTTTATTTTTTATGCCTCTAGCTGTTATTGATGAGCTCATCATGATTACCACTTGCGTTTACTAAGTTTAATTTGAATTGCAGTTTAGTGTTGAGAACCAAATTGAGACTTTATGTTCATGACAATGACTTTGGTTTGGAACGAGAGTCATTCTTGATTTTCGAATGTTTTATACAAACGCCCAATACTAGTGATTTTTTTTAAGGAAACAAGGAGTGAAATGTCATAAAGATTAAAATAATGTTGATTAGAAAAAAGATGAAAAGAAAATAATATATTTGAAATTAAAAGTCCATGCCTACGTAATTTGAACCCAAACATTTTCAAGTTTAAATCCAAAACTTCCGAGTTCAATAATGAAAGAAAATGACAGTTAATTGTATAATACAATGGTCGACCATCAAAATCTGAATACAGTTATATTCTTTCCATGACAAATGCAACCAAACAATTATTTTTAACTAGTGATTTTCTTTTTATTTCAACCACAATACATAGTCGACAAATGACTTACATTTGTTATAGACGAAATAAAAGCAAATTGAATAGGAGACACAAAAGATGTGTGAGTTCTACAAACACGAGTTTTAATAGTGTTGGATCCGCTAACAATACAATCACAACACATTTATAAATATATTTGTATAGTGTTGTGTCCCAAATTGCATGCTCTAGCCACAACAACAGATCAAGAAAACAGTTCTTATTCTCCTACTACCAAACCAATAAATGAAATATCAACCTGCTCAGTATTATCCCCATATTTATGGAAAATTACGATCAATATAAAAAACATTGTTAATAATACACCAATATTTTCAATTAATAACCATCCTCCTTCACAAATGGTATCAACAAGTTTCATAGAACAAACAATATATGCCCTAAAAATTAGAATGGCAGATTCACAAGTGATTGTCATCACAATACAAATTAGCATGGCAATCTCCTGCAAATGAAATCGTAAGCAAGTTGTAGGTAACTCTTAGAAGTGCTATCATCTGTTAACTTGAGAAGGTGCGCAACTTTTGAAAAACCCTCGTGCTGCCTAAAATAGGAAGGATCTTCACATGCCGCCTCAAGTTTCAGTTTCATCTCCTGCTTAAAAAGCTTAGGTTTCGCCAACGCCCATTGCATTGACCATATAGCCAATGGCCTCATGTAACCAAGAGATCTATATTGGTCGTCTGTGTTCCACCCTTCCGGAGTCTGAAAAGAATAGCTGCAAAAACGCCATTGATGTCAACTAATGAGATTAACAAACTCAAAATACCAAGGGCCTGTTTAGTTGCAGAAAACAGTTTTTGTTTTCTGTTTTTTGTTCTCTATGAAAAAATTCGAGGATTTTGAAAACCTATATAGTCGTAACATTTTCTATTTTTATTATTTCAAGTCTAAATTAGAAAGATGTAAAGTAGAATTGATTTTCAATTGGTAAATAAAAATACTTATGCATAGTAGATACCCGCAAGACTTGAAAAGTAAAAATGAGTAATGGAAAAATAAGTTTTTTATTTGAAAAAAAAAATTGTTTTCCATTTTCACGCTATTTTGAAAACCTGAAATAGTTTTTCATTTTCCACTTTTCAGTTTTACAAATAGAAAACTGTGCAACTAAACAAGTTTTTCAATTTTTCAGTTTTCTAGAAAACGGGAGAAATAGTCCATAACTAAACAGGCCCTAAATCATTACGGAAGCTGTTCATTCCATATAAAGAGTTTTCTAACATATAAAGCACTCAACCCAAATAGTCCACAAAATCATTCAATATTTAGTTGTTGGATGCAACATAATATCCGTATGAAAATGTTTGTGACTTTGTGTCAGCTAAAAATCTTATATTAAAGCATAACATAGAAAGGAAAATATATCTTCCCTTTCTATCTTTTCATAATGCATATTAATACTCCTTTCTTTTTCCAAATAACTTTTCTGGCTAAAGAACCTCCTATGCTACAAGTATCTTGCATCTGGTAGGAACCAAATATTAAGTAAATGTTCTCTCACACACAAAAAAAATATATTTAAGTAAATGAATATCTACTAGATATAAATTATAATCTCGAGAACCAGACTCCTAGTTGATAAAGAAAGTTTTCAAACAAGAAAAGTTGACTCACCCGAGACCTTCTTGGGACCAAGCCGCTTTATAGACACCAAATGCTGTGGGGAATGCCATTTCCACCATTTGCTCTTGAATCATAGCTGCAGCAACAGCATATGTCACTCCAGACCATATTTCTCTTGATTGCATTGCTGACATGTCAATGCTTCCATCTGGCATCATCCCATTAACTGCCCCACGCATCCCGTCCTTAAACTTTAAGACATTGAAATTGTAGACCTTCTCCAGGGCACTCCTAACTTTGTCTTCATCGACAATGGGTGAAAGGCCACATGCTCTAGCATACCTGTAACGTAATTGGAAACTAAGTCCATGTCCAAAATTGAAGAAAAGCAGCAGAACGTAACATACGGAAAGGAAGCAAATTGTGAAAAGAGGATACAACACAAGCTGTTAAGGTCCTGTTTGCGATGTCCTTAAAAGTTTTGAGCATGAGATATGAAATAAAAACACAGTACTTGGTGCTCACCATTGTCCAGCCAATTGATCAGCCTGAATAGATGAGCTTGAACTACCACCGCTATTGTCATAATTGAAATACGAACCATTCCATAATGTATCATACACAGCTTTGGCCTTTTTATACTTAATCCAAAAATAATTGGAAGATGCATTATCACCGACTTCAAGAGCAATAGCTGAAGTAGCCTGGAGAGCAGCCACCCAGAGCCCACCACAATACGCACTCACACCGGTAACAGACCATGCATCATATGTCTGATCAGGGAATCCCTCATTCTCAATCATTCCATCCCCATCCTTGTCAAACTGATCCATAAAAGCCATAGCAAGATAAACTGAGGGCCAAACAGCTTTTGCAAACTTTTTATTACCAGTTGCAACAATATCCCTGTATACTTGAAGAACAAATTTGGAATTCAAGTCCTTCCATGTATCGGTATCAAACAGGTTATAAGAATTTACATCAAACCAGGGATCATTGAGACCAATGTCGTGGGGAACAGCACCAAGAACCTTTCGCGGGACCCATTTTCCATCATACATAATCTTCATTTTTCTGGGATCATGCATTATCACCGCTGCTGCAAAGTCTCTTTGGATGCTGAGCTCAAGTTCTGGAAATAGCATGAGTAGCGCAAAAGATGAGTAGAAATGCACATCATAAGTGTTCCACATTAGGTATTCAATTCCTTCGAGATAGAGAAACTGGCCAAAGTTTTCTTCTCCATCCTGAAGCAAGCTAGTGCCAGAAGCAGAATTTGGCATTAAGGAAGTATGAATGTGCTCAAGAGTAGATGTCATGCTTTCAAGAATTTCAACAGCAATGTCATTTTGACGGGAAAGATCAACAGTCTTCTTAAAATCAGGATTGGACGTGTTAGAGGAACATTTTTTGTCTCCAAGTATATTTTGCATTGGACCAAATCCATCTGCAGTAAGAAAGAAGTGGTGTCTGGTTAACTATACATACCTCTCAAATAAATTTAATCTCGATTGAATACCTGTCCAGATTGTGCCCCCTCCATTTAGATAATATAGCTCATTGAAGAGAGTAATTGGGTACCTGGAGAAAAAATTTCATTATTGACAATGTTTAAACAACTTAGGATACATTTATTCCGCACAAGATTATGTTTAATCTCACCATTCTGGGAACCGTTTATCTTCAAGAATTGGTCTTTGCCATGCTTCTATCGCAGACTCCCAGTGGGCAAACTCTACTCTCAAGGAAAATGAAAAGTTTAATTAAATAATGAAGCATTTCACTAAATCAATAACAGTAAAGTACTATAATTTATTTCTTCCTTTGGGCAAATGCATATTATAGAGCTTCTGATCATTAAAGGAATGACCAGATAAAGAAAAGTTGGAAGAAATGGTACACATTACTGATAGTTGAAGGCCCAATTTTCATTATAACCATGCACGTGTCTTCTTCATGCCTCGCGCTAGAATTATTTTTAATAATCAAGGTAGTGGTAGGATTTGAACTTGTGACCTTTAGGCCAACAAGGATTTGATACCGTGTAGAAGACGAACTCAACTTAAAGCTTAAGCTGATAGTTAAAGACCTAATTTTAATTATATACTCTAAACATTATGCAATATGGGTTCAGCTATTTCCAACTGAAGAAGCTTAAGATAGCTTGATATTATTGTGTGAATAGCTTACAAGAAGAGGACTCTATTTATAGAGAAATACAAGAGGCTAAAGTACTAAAAAGCCCCTATACTAACCTATTATTTACA
>JAYMSZ010003373.1:0-10648 GCA_036897665.1 Pelargonium citronellum | reverse complement strand
CAGATTAGCTCTTTTACCGGTAGATAGACAAATACTTAAAGCTAGAAGTGACTTCTAAGCAACTTCTAAAAGTCAAAATTGTTTGCTAACAAAAGTGAAAAGAAGTGGTTTTGTATCAAATATATAAATATTATAATTTAAAATTATTTTGATGAAATGACTAAAATGTTCATAATCGCAAAAATACATTTTGAATGAAAATCATAAAAAAAATACACTGAAAATGAAAATTGTGTGATATATACTATTATTGTTAAATTAACGAAAATAGATGACTTCAACTCATGGTCGACTGTTTTTTAAAACGGTAGACCATTTACAAATAAAAACAAAGAAAATAGATAACTTCAACCAATGGTCAACCGTTGTCTACAACGGTCGAGTTTGTTTAAATAAATTATAACACATGGTTGACTGTGGTGTAAAAATGCCGATTTTGGGTAAGTAAATTACAACATACGGTTGACCGTTGTTTAAAACGGTCAACTTTGAGTAATCAAATTACAGTGAATTACATACTGAAATAAAATGTAGTATATAAACATTAGGGGTATATTTGACTACTCATATAAATTCTCTTTCTACTTCTCTAACAGAAGTAACATTTTTTTACTTCTCTGGGCTTCTTAATTATTACAGAAGCAAATCAGAAGCACACCCAAAGCAAACAATATTTTGCTTATTGTTCTGTTAAAATGTTGATGTGACAGTTAGTTTATGGATTTAACAGTGACTTCTGTAGTAGCAGAAGTATTCCCAAATAAGGCCTTATTCATTGCAAACGTAGGACAGAAGTAACAGGTGATGAACCGTCTTTTAGTCGACGTGGCAAAATCGGAGTCGTTAGCTTAACCATCTGAAAAGATGATCAGACAGTCGGGACTCGGAGCTCGGCTCTCAAAGTGGCCAAATGAAACGCTGTCGTAGTAATCGCTCCTGGCTCTATAAATACATGCATTCCAAAACGGATCTCCATTTCAAATTTCCCTCTTTCGCGCACACCAAATTCACGCTCTGTACCAGAGACTTTCTCTACAGCAACGAAAATGCTTTCAGCTCTAAAGCAAGTGCAATTCTCTATTTACTCTTGCTCGTCGTCTACGTTCGGATCACATTGCTCTACAAAACACTTATATCTAACTTTTTGTTGTTGTTGTTGTTGTGAATTTCTGCTTGTGATGGAGCGCAGAGCCGAAGACCAGGGCCAGTTGCAGCTCATAGAGAGAGAAGACATTGATGATGAGGACGACTTGTTTGAAATGATCGACAAATGTAACTGCATAATTTTTGCTATTACTTCTGTTTCCGTTTCATGATTTCTAGTTCCTTCTTCTTTTTTCAGCACAAATTAATTGTTGGAGCTCGATTTATTTCCGTTTTGTTTCATTATTTGTGATTGTGTTCTTTTGATTTTGATGAATTTGTTTAATTCTGCGAATATTAGAGAGAATTTTCTACCGGATCGAAGCCGTGCGCTCCATTTCTCGGCATTAGATGTGAAATTTCCCAGGAATTTTGATTAGTTGCGAGTTCGTTGAATTTGCTATGTTACCTGTTGATGGAACCGATCGTTATTTCACGATCTAAGTTACTTCACCTCCACTGTCGCTCTGTTTCTGTTGATTCTCAATGTATTTTGCGTTTACACATCCATTCATCCAAATTGTCCGAGTTTGAGTTGCTTCTGCTCAGTTGATGATTTGAATTTTGATGAATCTGTTTCATATTGAAAGTGTTTGAGAAGCCGTTTCACTGAATTTTGTTTTTATCGCTCTCTATTTTGACATTAAATCTGGATTCTCGCCAAATGGCCTTGTTCTATGTATATGATTGAGTTCCTGGTAATTGATCGGTTTTGGTCCAAACTCTGTGCATTTTGCATAGTGATTGCGCAGGGAATCAACGCTGGAGATGTTAAGAAGCTTCAAGACGCAGGGATATATACCTGCAATGGCTTGATGATGCATACAAAGAAGGTATAATCATCCTCACTCTAAATTTTTTGATTTAGGAATTTTCTTTTGAGCGATTTGGTAATTATAGCTTTAACTTCGCAGCACTTGACGGGAATCAAAGGCTTGTCGGAAGCCAAAGTTGATAAGATCTGTGAAGCTGCGGAGAAGATAGTGGTTTGTGCTTAGTTATTAATGCTTCTTGTTGCACTAGTAATCTTTGTTTTCATGTATTTTAGCTTTCCTCATTTTGATTTTATGTCGTTTCCAGAATTTTGGTTACATCACTGGAAGCGATGCTTTACTCAAAGTAAGTTCCAAGTTATTTGATTTTGAATTTGAATTTGGACTGATTACTAAAGCTAAATATTAGATTATCAAGCTATGAGTGGTTCCATGGGATCTGCAAGCAACGTGTTTAAGATAATTATAGAAGTTTTGTAAATCATGGTGAACCTGATAACTAATTCCTGTGCTCTTTGTTGTAGAGAAAATCTGTGATTCGAATCACAACTGGAAGCCAGGCTCTTGATGAACTTTTGGGCGGTAATGATTTTCCATCTGAGGCATTATATAACTGCTTATGGATTATAAATAATTGTTGTATTGGCGATTTTGCTATACTGATTGCCTTATTAATTTTTTAATATTGAAAAGGCGGGATTGAAACCTCTTGTATCACAGAAACTTTTGGGGAATTCCGGTGAGATCACATCTTCTCTTTATACATGATTCGGTTTTTATTTATGGCTATCTAGGGATAAGTATTGTTTTCCTGTTTGCTGGAAGAATTATTGTTGCTTTTGATAGTTTTGGAGTTAAGCTCCAGCATATTAGCTAAATAATATCAGTTTTTACTTACAATATCAAGTCTGGTTTAGGTCTGGGAAAACGCAGCTTGCACATACTCTATGCGTGTCCACACAGGTTTCTTTCTTGACTTGACTGTGCGATACATGCCCTTAATTTTTGTTCCCTGCTAATTTCTAGACTTTCAGCCTTATAATATCTAATTGAATAATATTTCTGGGTTTTTTTTCCTACTAAAGCTTTCTTATCCACTTGCATATTGGGCCTGTGATCCTTGCTAATTAAGCTTCCTGATTGCAGCTTCCCATCAACATGCATGGAGGAAATGGAAAGGTTGCTTATATTGATACTGAAGGAACTTTGTATCCTTTCTGTTTGTTCCTGTCTCTTAATGTCTAAAATGATAGGATAATGTAATTTTGGAACTTCCATTTCCAAATAGTATTTAACAATGCCTCCCAGTTTAGACTATTTTCTCCTCAACTACATGTACTTGCAGTCGACCTGATCGAATTGTACCAATTGCTGAAAGATTTGGCATGGATCCTGGAGCTGTACTTGATAATGTAAGCTTCATCTCTCTGAATATTATTAGTTGAAACAAACGAAGCAGGTCTGCAAACTAATTTCCCTTTTTCTGTGACCATTATAAAGATCATTTATGCGCGTGCTTACACATATGAGCATCAGTACAACCTTCTTCTTGGTCTGGCTGCAAAAATGTCTGAAGAACCATTCAGACTTCTGGTACGTCCTCATAAATCATTATCACAGGTGACAGTAGATAGTGCTATGGTGACCTGATGTACAGTCAACTCTATTTTTAGATTGTAGATTCAGTGATTGCTCTCTTCCGAGTGGACTTCACAGGAAGAGGAGAACTTGCAGAGCGCCAGGTTAACTTCACAATAGCTTAAATACCTGCATAGTTTTTAGTCATGGATCCTCTTTCTCTACTAACTGTATTTGACGGCACGGAATGTTTATGCCATTTGCAGCAAAAACTGGCACAAATGCTCTCCCGTTTGACAAAGATTGCAGAGGAATTCAATGTTGCAGTCTACCTGACCAACCAAGGTAATCCCTTGCCATTTGAATCCACCAAGTCTGTTTTGATATATTAAACGTAAATTTTTGGTTCTAAACTTTATACACTGAATTGGGATTCAATGTCTGAATGGCTTACTGCAATGCAAAAAGAAGATTGCATGAGTAAATAGGATCAGTGACCAATTTCACTTACGGCTAACAGTTAAATCTGTTACAGTAATTGTTATGTAAAACTTATATCATACTACATTGTTGATTGCAGTCATAGCAGACCCAGGTGGTGGCATGTTCATATCTGACCCAAAGAAGCCAGCAGGAGGGCATGTGCTTGCCCATGCAGTCACAATTAGGTTGATGTTCAGGAAAGGCAAGGGTGAGCAGAGAGTCTGCAAGGTTTTTGATGCCCCAAATCTGGCTGAGGGTGAAGCAATATCCTTATGCTACAATGTTTTTATTTATTTATTTAGCATTTCACTTCACTAACCAAGCATAACTCGTCTTTTCCAAATTACTAGTTTTGGTATGTTCTTAATAAAAACACGTATTTCAGATAACTCCAGGGGGAATTGCAGATGCCAAGGACTAAAATTCAGCTTCAGGTCCTTCTCCAACATCTCAATTCCTGAGGTGGTAACATAGCAACGTATCTCTGTTTCCAACTTTCTGCTTTTAGTCTGCTATTATAGATTGGTATAATACAGTGAGCTAGTTTTGCTGGAAACATAGTAGCATCCCTTTGTTTCCAACTATCAACTTTTAGATGATATAGGTTACTAAAAAATGTGTTGTTTTTTTAATTGAAAGGGAGTGCATCCCCTTGTCCTGTTCTTTTTGCTTCCTTTTGTCAAAGTAGCAAATGAAAAACAACGTTCGCTATGGAGAACACTGTATTATCATCATGTATTATCATCACAATCTTTTGATATCACCCAACGCTTATTCACAAACTCAGAATAACTCACCAAGATGCTAATTGTAGTTTAGAGAAAATAAACATAATACATTTCAACAATAATTTAAGCAAGGTTTTATTATTGCTTGTTGTGTGCCAAACTCATGGCTTAATTTAAAAGCAACATGTACAGCTGCACATAATGGTGTCTTAGTAATGGTAATAATCTCTCACAATAAAAGGTTGAAAACCCATTAAAACTCCCATGTCATCAACAAGGAAACAGAAAGGCAGAAATATCTCTGGAAGGCTCACTAACTAGTAACAAAAGCCTTTAGTAATAGGAGACTCAGTAGTGTGAGGACCAGTTTGCAGCACTCCCAACTCTTGGCATGCCTGTAGACTCTTTCCGAGCCTCTGCGTCCACCTTGAATGTTGCACCACACATCTGACCTGAGCTATCCACCCTTGGCACTGGCTTCAGCTCATTCAGGGGATGCTCGTAACTCCTCAGGCCTCCAGAGGATGTGAAGAAGCACCCTGAAGTGAATATCAGTAAACACAATTTAGAACATGACTATATTGTAAAAGGAAGAACAATTCTATCCTATCCCCGTCCAAACACATTTCAAAATCTATATTCATTTTGAGTTGCAAACAGAAATGATATCCACTTTCAAGAAGCATTCAACTATGCAAAGACTAGATTCTCTGATATACCTTTAGGGAATGGTGCAAAGGATTTTCCACAGCCCTTCTTAACAATCTCTGCGTCATCAGAGAGAACAAGATGGCCTTCAGAATCGGATCCCCAGAAGAAGGGCACACTTCCATCAGCATCCTGCAAAAGAGTAAAATCGGAAATCAGAATAGAAACAAGGCCAGTACGAGTAAGAGGCACACAAAAGCAGAAGGGTTTACTCACAGCAGCCACAAAAGTAGCTTTGGAGGAGCTATCATAGATAATGAATGAGAATCTCCCATGGATGTCTCTCACGACCTGATCTGCAGGGTAAGGACCTCTATCCCTGAGGGTCCTGTATGCTTCAATAACAATGATCACTTCATTTGCTGTTTTGTTCAATCCATATTGCTGTTTCAGAGGAGCAACATTCTCAATGTGGCCTTGGAATAAGCAGAATATGTCGTCCACAACAGCAAACAATCTAGCACAGCACCAAAGATACATCAATTATGTGTCAATAGAAAACAAAAGAAAGATTGGGTACAAAACGCTCTAATCTCCAAGCAGTCACTACACATTGTTTCATGAAGGTCCCAAATGTAGTTACTTAGTGGTAGATCTAGCAGAGAAATATAGCAGGTAAGTAACTAGAACTACATGGCAAAACATAACATCAGGTTGACATGAAAGCACAAATCAGAAACAAACTGGATCTGTACAGAAAGATCTGTGGATCATTGACAAAATAATATCAGCCCTTCATATTTGTCTTCACTCATAAGAAAATTAAGTGACAAAAAAAAAAAAAAATACAACTAGAAAAAGATGAAAACTAGAGGCTAACTGAAAGAGAACTATATTTAGCCATTGTTCAATTAATCTATATCTAAATTCAAGTTGCCAACAAGAGGAAACTGTATTTTGTCTTCGTCGAAATGGTCACCTAAAGCAAATCTCTGTAACCCCACATGATCAACAAGCACTTTGGACCTTAAAAAAAATAGTGAAGCATGATATCTGAAAGTTCCCAATTAGAAATAAATAAGATCCACCAAAAAAAAAAATCATTGATCAGACAAAGTCAATGAAGTTTACTAGTTTAGGCTGTGTGGTTGAAATGAATTCAACCCAGACTCTTCATATTATTCTTCTAAATTCATTACATCCTAAATCCAACAAAAATGTACAAACAAAGCAACACCAATAAATTATATCCACAAAACATTCAGTAACTCAATAGTCATAGAAAAAGATCAAGACTCCAACAATACATTGCTTAGAAATCAACATAAATAAACTTTTGGAATTTTATACTCATGATCCGGAACCGGAAGGTAAAGTGAAGCGATCCAGAAACTACAATGATCGGATCCAAGTAAAAAAAAAGGAAAGGGTGGACATACCTCGGGAGGAGAGGATTCTGTTTGTCGAGAGAGTAGGCGATGACGCCGGAAGTGCCAAGGTTGATGGAGACGGAGCCAGGATGAACAGAGGCGAAATGTTTGACCAAGAAACCATCTTTCAATGAAGAAACCGTCTCCGAGTGAGGGCTCTGAAGTGCTTCCGGGCACTTCGCCACCGAGTTGTCGAAGATTGCTAGCATTTTTTTCCTTTTCTGATGATCGGAAATCACAAGTCGCTGTAAATAATTGAAGCAGGAGATGAAGATGATAATCGGAGTTAGGAGTAGAATCTGAGCTCGTGGTTTTATATACGAGCTTCTGGACTCAGCATTTTAATTTCCGGTATTGCCCTCGCTAGTTGATCGAATTTCTATAACTTGCCCTCAACTCAACATGTGGCGAAGTCAAACCTCGAGGGACCCACGTAAACGGACATTATCTCACACACAAAAAAAATAAAAATAAAACATTACTTTCTGTACACGATAGATAGGATGAGTCGGAAAAAAATCTAGGTGGTGAGGGTATTTGAGTAAATTTACTTAAAATAAAAAAAGAAAACAAATCTGATCTTATCCATATACACAGTATTGATGGCGTGGCAGATGGGCGGTGGCGAGGCGAGAGGACAGGGCTGCACTGCACGTAGATTTTAGTACTAAAATAAATAAAATTGAGATTTAAAACAAAAGTTTTGCGGGAATAGAGGCAATATTATATTATATTACAAATTTACAATACACCTACTTTCTTATCAAGAATCTACCTTTTTTAGATTGTTTTTTTTTCTAAACGTAATTTGTGAAATTACTAGCAAAGTGTGGATACATTTGTTACGAAGTAACTGTTGATGCTCTGGACATTTTAACGGGAAAATGGTGCGTTCACATGTTTTTTAGGGATGAAGTATGGACATGATTGATTTGAGTTTGATTCCCTTTTAATGTGTCAAATTGTAATTTCATTTCTTTTTAGGGAGGTGATCAGCACATGTGTGCTATTTTATGTAAATGACATGTAAGCACACGTGTCAACGTCCTATTGGGTGTGGCTGTTACTGTTCACGGTTACTATTCACGGATGCAGGGGGGTTGTGTGTGTACTGTTCATAGATAGACGGCTGAGATGCAGCCACGTTAGCACACATGTACTTTACATGCAATAGCACACATGTAAAAATCATTTCTCTTCATTTTTTTGGTGGAATTGTAAATCAATAATGCAAGACATTGTATTGTCTTGTCAATTTTGTAATGTTTTGTGTCTTGGATTTTTGGTGTAGAATAGACAATTGATGTTGGGAATGGAAGAAAGTTATTGTGAAGTGAGAAATGATGTGGATGGTCACGGGAAAGAAAGAAGGAAGTAAAAATTGAATTCATTTTCTGGTGGGATTGAAATCAATAATGGAAGACATTGTATTGTCTTGAATTCAATTTTTTTGTGGGATTGTTAATAAATAATGCAAGACATTGTATTGTCTTGTCAAATATTTAATTTTTTTGTGCTGAATTGTTGGTGTAGAAGAAATAATTGGTGTTGGGGATGGAAGAAAGCAAATGCAAGTGAGAAATGATGTGGATGGTCACGGGAAAGAAAGAATGCAGTAACAATTGAAATCATTTTTGTGTGGAAGAAAGAATGATGTGGATGGTCACAGGAAAGACATAATGCAGTAAGAAATGATGTGAATGAATTATTGTTGCTATTTGATTAGACAATACAAGAAAGTTTTTCTATAAAGTGGTAGTAGTTGTAGGAACTCTCTAAATTTTCACAACTCATATTATTTGTATATGTATTAGTTTTTCTTACTTGTATGGAGTCACAATATATTACCACAGGTTGTAACATGTTGGATGTGTTGGTGGATTTCCTTCCAAATAAATTACAGAAATTTTTGGAGAAAGTGGTAGTGGAAAAACTCAATTGTGTTTGCAACTTTCTATAAATGCACAATTTCCCAACTGCATTGGTGGGTTACAAGGAAGTACGTTTTTCGTGTCGACTGAGGGGCAACTCCCAGTGCGCAGATTGATACGACTCGGATCAGGTATACGGAATCGGTTCAATGGTGTTTTCCTTCCAACGTATGAATTTGTAGACCATATTTTTGAAAGAGTAGTGCACAATGTTGATGAATTATGTGTTCGATGTCAACCATCGAAGTTATGATTGATCAATTTCGTTAAATACCTAGTCGGTTACCTGTTAAGTTGATTGTGGTTGACTCATTTGCTGCATTGTTTAGGTCACAATACGAACACAATGAACAAGGTATGAGTCGTAGAAACAACGACATTCGACGATGTACTAGTCGTTTGAAACAATTAGCTGAGTCATATGTTATTGCTGTTGTCATTACTAATCACGTTTTTGACAATTTCGATTACATACGCCGTGTTGGGAGACCTTCTGAATTGACGACATCGGGAAGGTCTGTATTGCCCGCACTAGGTTTAACATTAGGTTTTTGTGCAGATAGGAGAATTTTTTTAAGCAAGCGAATTGACTATCAAGGTAATTACGTACGTGGTCTACATGTATTAGTTGTATCTCACACTAATTACCCTGTTAGTCGATTTGTAATTGATGTGGAACATGTACATGAGATTCCAATGTAATAGTAAATATGTTATATGTTCAATGTAATAATCAAATGTTATTTACTGAATTGCTTGCTGTAATTGAACACAGGTTGCTAACGGACTGTGTCACGGGCCGTGTCAGTCTGACCATCTTCACGTACGTGATTGTCATCTTCTTGTCCCAACACCAAGACTAGTCAGTATTTCGCCCAACACGTGAAAGCAGCAGCATACTCTCGTCAATCAATTGATATCTTCTTTTCCCTAAAACAAGACTACTCAACTTTTTTCTCCAACACGTTACTTCATACCATCTTCAATCAATTCAGATTTTCATTTCCCAACACCACGACTAGTCATCTTCTTTTCCTACTACCGATGGAGTCAACATTCAAAAATGAAAAACACTTTTAATTTCTATAACAATATTATATAATATTATCACATCTTCAAGCCATTTATAAAAAGGCTTACATATCACTATCTTGTTCATTCACATTACAACTCAAATTCTCAACTCCACTTCTCTCTAGTTTTTTCCACAAAATGTCTCAAACTCCTTCCATACGTTTTGTTCTTCATTACTTAAATGCAAGAGCTGAGCATGGTAGTCATGGGGTTTACTTCGTGATCAACACAACAACCATGATCAAGTGTCATACTAACATTACTTTCCGGGCACTCCGATCAACAATCAAGCGAAAGCTATCTCTCTCTGGTGATGAATATGTTTCGTCTATTTCATTCATGCATAATTCTGGTACACAATCTAATTTTTATTTTACTCAAGTAAACGTTCGCAGCGATAACGAAATGCAGATGATGATACAGTCTGCCTTACAAGGTGGAATGAAATCCATTGAGCTCTCCTCAAAATCGATCGTATTATTGATGCTACTACACAAGATCATTATGCCCAATCTTCTCAACATGTTGTCTCACCGCAATCATCCCACCGTCAAATGACTGAACAACTTACTTTCACTCAAGGTGAACACAGTAACATGCAACCTAACTCTGCTTTCCAAAATCTGTTACTTGGTAACTCTTACCCACAATTGGCTACATTTAAAGCATCATACCTTTCATATACTCATTTTCACCTCTCTAAAACCACACAATACACCCAACCAAAACCTCAACCACAAAATCTCATTACATTTGTCTCTGAACATATACAAATTTATTATTGGGGAAATTACCGTTTACTACCCTGTAGTTGACATCTTTCACAGTTTACTACCCTCACGAATTTTTTGTAACTTTTG
>JAYMSZ010003372.1:0-10650 GCA_036897665.1 Pelargonium citronellum | reverse complement strand
CTTGGATGATGTGGCGCTCGGATGCCACGCATCGGGTTGTGACTCGTTGAATTACTTATGATTTTTTATGTAGCATTAGATACATTAACAATAGTTATTGCAAGGAGCCAATAGTGTCACCAGACAAGCACTTAAACTTAAAAACACCATCTCACTGCGTCGGGTGAGGTGGAGTTTGGGTTAAAAAAGAAGAGGTGCCTCTGTTGTGTAGCTCAACTTTAATTAAAAAAAGAAAAGAAACACCATCTACCTATACAAGAGAATATTACTATGTGCTACTACAACTTTGATCAATCAATGAAGTTGGTTGCTGCTTCAATAAACCCACCACACCACCAACATAGTTATATATCCAAACTTGCAAGCCATTCATTAATGCTTTGGTTTTGGTCGGAATCAAGATGCCAACATTAATTTATCAATTATGTACGTACGAAAAAAGAGAGTAAATATACATAGTAACTAAAGTGAGGTATTAATTATTTCATAAATTTTCCTTTACAACTCGATCCATCTCTATTGATTTGGAGATAAACACGTACATATACTATAAATACTCACTCACAGAAACCTTAAACATCTCTTAATTAATTAGTAGATCAAATTGTTGCATGGATCACCATACCATGCATCATGAGCTTAGAGCTTGAGCTTGAAGAGCCATTGAATAGTTCCTTGAGAGAGTAAGGTTCCATGGTGGTTGCATTATTTGTTTGTGAAGAACCCTCCCAAAACACTTGGGATAGAATTAAGTTTGCTCTTTGAGAATTGTGGGCATTATCAAAGAATACATAAGCACTAGGGTTCGTGCAAACCATGTAGGGTTCTTCCCCGCAGTCGCCATAGTTTAGGAGTCCTGAACCGCAACACGCGGTCTCTCCTTCAGTAAATCCTGAACACGTTCACAATAATTAGTATCAATTATATATGGAGTACTTAAACATATTTATGATAAATTATATTGTTAATTAATTATGACGTACCGTAATGTGAAGGGTTCCTTATCATGTCAAGTTGTGCAGTGTAGAAATCAAAAATCCCATATTTGAAATCGGATAATTGAGCCTCCAACACTTGTGTAGCATTAGATAGAGCAGTGTTGTGTAGTTTTGCCATCTTGGTGATGAGAAATTCGGTGCAATCACCGCTAAGAATGACATCATCACTCACTCTGGACCGTGGCGAGCAACCCAATGCAGCAATGTTTTGAAATGCAAACTTTCTTGCACCTACATCATACATTTCCTGTATATATTTACGTACATACAAATTAATTTAATGCAAAAAATTAATCAAAGATCAATACAAAAATCATCATTCAAATTAATACATAATTAGCAAGTAAAGTTAATTACCTTAATAGCTGTAACCAAGGTGTCAATTATAAGAGTAACAAACTGCTGTTGTTGAGCTAAGGTAGCGTTTGGGCTGTCATTTGAAAACATGAGATAATCAACCCCTCCAAGTTGAAATAAAATGACAGCTTTATTCAGTTTCTCTGTGGCTTTCTCAGCTCCAAATTCACTTGTCCAATTCGACACCACTGTGTAGAATTCATCTAGCTGATCCCCAAGATTCAACTACAAAAAGAAAAAAGAAAAAAAAAACACATTGAAAAGACAATCTCTTACCTATTAGTAAATAGGGTAGATTACAAAGGATTACAAATTATTATCATCTTCTTATCATATTTTGGGATGATATCCCTAAATTTTTTTTTAAAAAAAAAACTTTAGATTAGCTTGTACTATTTTTCACTTATTATATCAGTTAATTTAGGCATAATGGTTTGAAAATGTCAATTTTGCCTTTCTTGTTACTTTAGACTACTTTGTCACTTTATTGCAATGGATTACTCTAAACTTCTCATTTTTGAAAAATTATGCAAAATTAACCAGCACAATGAGTGAAAAATAGTTCAGGGTAATCTAAAGATAAAAAAAGTTTAGAACTATATATTAATTGAAAAATGTGACAATGTAATCATCCTATATTATCCCTAGTAATTAAATAAAATATTAATTGAAAAAAATTGTAGGCATGCGCACCCCACCGGGAGAATCTTGGGTGAGAACAGCAGCGCCTTGAAAGGCAAAGTTGGCTCCATAAGTGAAAGGCACATCTCCAAGTAGATACGGTACTGCTACATGCGCACCACCCATCATTCCTGTCATTCGTAAATAAATAGTTAAACAAGTTTCTGAGTGTAAGGTTGATACGTTTGCTGATAAAAAATAAAACGTACAGCTAAATAAAAATAATGATCGGTAGGTACTACGTACGTACCAACAATGTCGGGGATTAAGAGGCCATCGGAAGCTCGACCGGTGGGAGTAGGGAAATAAGCAAAACCATATGGATGATGATTTGGAGGATTGTAAACATCTGGATCGTATATTTGTGCATTGCCAATGTCATAAACCGAGTCTCCGAACACAAACATGGCCTGATCACTAACATTATCGCTATCTTTATAAATGTTGAGCTCTTGTGCCAGATGATGATGATGATGATGATGATGAGCATAGGCATTGCAGAAGCAACTACTAATAGCCAAAGCAATAAGTATTATAAGGAAATGAGAATAGCTTGATTTTGAAGAGATAGTAGAAATTGTCATCTTTCTATGTTTCCTTCCCTACAAGTACGTACTATGTTATATATATGATTATATGTATGTATATATAGTAGTGTTGTTGCAGTGGCTGTTTTGGGTTTGAACAATACTGGTAGCTGTGGAATTGACAGATGGCTCATATTTGAAAGACAAGTAATGTACATAGTTTTCTTTTTCAACCAACTATGTATGTATGGAAAGTTAGGCAGTTAGTTATTGATATGTTGTTGTGTAATTAGCTAGAGTTTGGCTTGAATGTACATTTAGGTGTTTCAAAGTTGAAACACTTTTGAAAAGCAGGAAGTTGTTTCACATTATTGGGCAACAAAAGTGAAGAGAAATGTTATTAGCTGAGATTTATGAATTCATTTAATAATTTTAAAATAGCTTGTGATAGAGGGAGTTAAAATTGTGATGCTCAAACTTGACCACTCTACTTGTCCTGCAACAATGTGACATAAGTGAAAAGAAATTAATTGTACTACTTCATCGTTATAAAAACAAACTTGAAGCATATAAGTAAAGCAAACATTTTGCTTTTGCTTTTGCTTTTGAACCTACCTATTGTTAACGTGCCATATTTTGAATATTTATGAACAACTGGATTGAGAATAAAGCCCATCCCACATAATCAAATGTCATCAATTCGAGATTTTGAGAGATATAATTTGCACTGAACTCCAGGTACAACTAACTTCAAGCACCAGTTTTGGTCAGGATCTACTTGTTTGATTAGGTAGTTAATGGTATCAATTGGAAGAGACTTGAAATGCCGCCCCCAGGAGGAATTAGCTAGGTGTCTCTGCAGGAGATGAAGAATTAGCTTCAACCGAACTTGGACGATGTTGCGAGGCAGGCACTGCTCTTTTATCTTCAACGCTTTCTGGAGTACTGACCACCACTGGCTCTCGACACCATTGTAGATGCGGTCTCTGAGGGATGCCCATTCTGTTAATACGAGACTGTATTGCTTTCAATGTTTGTCCAGCAGGAGCAGGCAGGCCGGCAGGCCCTTCTGACTTCTTACACACCTACATTACACACAATGCAAACATCCTTGTGATCATGGAAATTATACCCATGTGTCGGGCAATAATATGAACAATTCCAACAACAAACTCCGAAACTTAGCCCCATTTTTTATAATAATAATAATAGTAATAAATCACTTGAGATAGTACTAAAGATAGTACCACTAACAAATCAACATTAGGCTAATTTTGTGCAACCTCAAAAGGACATTAGGCTGTATACTAAAGATAGTACCACTAACAAATCAACATGAGGAAGTTTTTTCCTAGCTAAGTGTTCATCTTATTTAAATCTTAAATAAGATGCCAAGCACCAAGTGAGTGTCATAGTTAAGAATCCATGGATGAAAATAATGGAAAACTTCCTTAAGGAGCTCAATAATAAGCCAGCATGCAATATCTACTATCCCAGTCTCGTTTGGTACTTATCCGTTATCCAGATGGCAGATTCTAGTCAACTGTTTAACGAATATGCAATTCATAAAACTATCAGGTTTCCTTCAAAATGAACCTCAATGATATCAATTTAAACAAACTCTCCATGGCACTACTCAATGTATCACCCAACCACTTTTCTCATTTGGGCTTCAGAAGAGATTAAAAGTCTTGGTCTCAGTTCAATAAATATGATCTAGTTTCTTTCTAAGACAATTCTAATACAATAGTGCATCAATAATGAAAATAATACTAATATATGAACATTAACTTACACTTATAGTCCTTGAAAAGAATGTACTCCCACTTAACCCCACTGCCTTTTCAACAGATTCCTTGTTAGCAAAAGAAATATAAGCAGCCCTAAGAGAGGAACATAAGAAAATGTCACAAACCGGAGTGGAATCTTAGATGCAATACATAATTGGCATATACATAATTTTAAACAGATTCTTTCCCAGTAGAATCTATAATATACTATATCTAAATAAATGACATTTACCCTTTTGGCTGGGCAGTTACTTTGTCCATCAAAATTACTATGTTGACAACAGTCCCACACTTGGTAAAATGCGACAATAAAGCTTCTTTAGTCGCTGCAAAATGCACCTGACATTTTTACCATGAAAGGGTATCATGCTTGTGAGATTTTTCAAATACATTACGTATAATGAGCAACAGCAAAAACAAAAGGCAGATTGCCAACAGTTCATTGTAATCAATCACAAATATGTTCTCTTCCATTCTGTGTGTAGAAATGAACTCAATCAGAACAATGCACACTTAGATAATATGAGACTTATATAGAGGAAGAAAAAAACAAACTTAACCTGTAATCAAATTAAAATCTAAGAACACTGGAAACAGTAGTACCAAAACCTAGCTCAGACATTGATTAAAGTTCAGAAAATGCTCTGTGAGCAGACTAATGTACTACAGCAATGTTACTCACAATCATCAATACATAGTTGTTAAATGCAAAGCTCAATTTTGAATACCATTGCTCATGTATGTCTCAAAGAATCATAAGGTGCCCGAAACTTCATTAGTACTTGCTGAAATTCTTTAACTTACATTATAACTGAGACTCGGAAACTACAACAGTTCCACTATTAAACATTTTATTTCAAGCAGAAGTATGCAATGTAATTGTCAATTTCACAAGTTCATAGAAAGATATTGACCATGTAGACAATCTTTGTAGTTCGATAATTTTATTTTCAAATGTAAACAGAGCTATTCATATCAGTATGCTGATAATGTTTATAATCCTTCCAGGTCATTAATTCAATTCTAAATTGAGATTGGCCTTGACATAGTTTCTTATTGCAACCCTTTTCACAGTATGAAGTGTCCTATTCTAGACAATAAACCTAAACATGCAGAGTTGCATGTGCAGTAGAGAACAGAAAGACAAGAAGCTGTCGCAGGATGTGAAGACTAAAATCAACAGAAATGTTAATAAATTAATCACACAATAGTAAACAGACAAAAGCGAGCAACAAGATATTATATGCTCATAAGACTACCTTGCAGATGAGGCATTTCAAATCAGTAGTTCATTAGATTAGCATCATTATTATTAACAGTTCAAATTTGCTGATATCATGCTTCAGGATCATGACTTTACCAACACTTGCACATCCAGTTCCCAATGCAAAATCTACCACTGAATTCTATATCTTAGTTACACCTAGTTGCAACTACATCCAATGATCATAATAATAAATTTCTGACTCTTTCTACAGCATAGTATGTCAAAGAAGTAGATATATTATCTTCAAATAAAGATACTGTTGAAAGATAACAGCAAGAAAAGGGAAAATGTAGAAGAGAATGGAGCAATTTCAATTAGTTACATTTGTCACAGTTACAGTTCTTGACTCGATATCACCCTCGATATCATATTTGGGATGCTTCAGTGCACCTGCAAATGTGACAGAACAAGTTTCATGCATGATGGTAAACATTCAATAATGATGAAACATCAACTATTCTCACTTCCCAAACATTGTAATGCAAGATCATTATAATAAGCAATGTAATATGAATAAAAACAAAGAGCTTGCAAATATGAACCTAAAGGATGCCACCTTGTAGACCTATTTAGATGGCAATATATTGATTACACACAACAAACTGAAATGTGGGCACCTCTCCCGTATTCCAAATTTTCAAGAATGGTTCAGTCCACTTTCAAGAAAGGTTATTATCAAATCGCTCCACCAACAAAAGTAAAAAAGATTACATATATAAATCATGGTTGTTAGTATCATACTTATTGTACTATACATATCACGATTTGATCCAATACAACCACTAAATGATACATATTGTTTGCCTGAATTGCTAGCAGGTCTCAATCATGACCCAAATTGTTTGTATCGAATCGGCATGTATCGGAATTCATGTTGATACAGACGATTCACAAATATTTAATTTTTTCAATAATTTGGGCCATAACTCCTAGTTACCACTGCAAGTCCATCAATAGATACAAGTCTCAACAAACTACTTATTTCTTATCTTCACTTGCCCAATACTTAAGTCTTATATTCACTAATTTTCAACAAGTCTAATGTTATATAAAATATATGTAGAAAGAAAATATACATTGTTAATTATATTTATTTTTCATCCATAATTGATGCAGATTATAATGATCTTATATAGCTTCACTTGAAAGGAATAAATTCATGCCAAGTTGCCAACCATCTGATAATCCTTGTTACACGATTTATAAACATAAGTACCATAATAAGTATAATACATTAATGCACCATAATATTATTAAAAATTAATACATATGAAAGATACAAATACCTTCTGAACTATATACAACACATCTAAGAGATGTTACCTACAAAAGTTTTCAAAGCACAACTTTTTATAATGTGGATAGTTCATTTTCCATACTAATGTCGTTGAAGATTTATATTGATCACATGGTAACAAACACCAAAATACACTTGGGCACAAAAGACTTAAAGTGTAAATTTTAGTGAAGAAAAGAAAAAATAGTAAACAAAATAAACAGAAGAAGTGACAGGTACTTGGTATTTTATATCGCTCCTTTAAATATAAAATGGCCATACCAGATTGTGACATTAAATTGGGGTTTCCTTCTCTTTCCATCTCTGACTGCTTTGCTCGAAGCTTAGACATTTCCATCTCAATTTGAGACAATCTTTGTTTCACATCTAGCACCTCCTGCAAACGGAAAGGTTTCAGCACTAAACAAAATATACAATCCAAAACCCTCCACGTAACAAACAAAATGCAATACTACATATGAGAAAATTACAACTATTGCACAGGGTTACGTTTGGAAGCATGCTTTTTTACTGAGTGTCAACGTCTAGCAGGCAAAGAAAACATACCGAAACCAAAATCTTAGTACCAGCCTTTGGATGTTTTGCTTCAACATCTTGCGAAATTTCTTTATCACAAAGATTCATGTTCCCCACATCCACCAAAGAACCTGACCCAGAATTAGGTCCAGTAGTAACCTCACCAAAATGTCTCTTCCGCCTAATATTATTTGCAGCATTAGGTTTGCACATTGTATTTTTACTGTGATCTAGTTTCGTATTCTCCAGGTTACCAGACCCTGAAACTCTACCCAAGGTATTCATACAAAGTTCACCATTTGGCATGGAAGGCTGTAGTGAGTGCTGATTTAGACTTCCAACATCTTTCTTCACATTAATAATACAAGATGTATCAACGGAATTATTCTTTGTAGGTGTGTTGTCAAATGGCTTCCCCAATCTGTCCCAGACACTACCCCGTGACTTTTCAATTTGGTTGGATACCACACCCTTTGATCTTGGTGAAAGACTCCTTCCTGAAACATTAGTAGCAAAAGTCAGTCTCCTACTGAGGTATTCTGCATGAAGGATCATGCCATACTTGTGCATTTAGGTTGAGCATAATCAATGTTAATTGCAAATTTGCGATACACTATTTTTTCATTAATAATTTAAAGTATATATTTTGGTTGCCTAAACTTGTACCTGAGGTGGAAGATAGCAAATTCCTAGAAATCAGTTCTCCCTTTTGTACACATGAAGAAGGCCAAATACTGCGCTTGCTCTTCTCAATCTGTTCTACAATTGTGAATGCCAAAGTTGAGGAAAATGCACAAGGAAGTCAGAACAGTAAAGGAAGCAGGTAAGAATTTAGCCCTGATAACCTGTGTCAATCTCTCCATACAGTGATTACTTGAATCCCTACCAGCTGAAACTACAGTGGACCCTCCCATCTCAGGGGGCTTATCTGTCAACCCATCATCAATGTTCTCAGTTGCATCAACTCTTCTTGGAATTTGATTTTGACAGGTGTGTGGCCTTACTTTCTCAGTACTGACTTTATTCAAAGGAGCAGTAGAATCTGGAATGTCTTGTATCATAGTAATGGATAAAGCAGGATCAGAATCAGATATAGAGCGATGGTATATCTTCTCATCTTTTCTCTGCAACATATTAACACTTCATTCAATAAACTGTCTCTAACATGCATACCAAAATCCATTGTGGTTTTGTTTTTACCAGCAAGCCACGAGCATGTCTGATGTCATTATTACTTAAGTCACTTGACTTGTTACTTCTTGAATCCTTGTACGCATCACTACCATGAGAACTGGAAACATTGGCTTTTTTCATATCTGATAGGCTGGTGTCTTTGTTGGATGGATGACCATATTTTGAGACAAAACCCCATAACCTATACACATTAACAATTCATCAATTGGCAGTCAATAAGATAAAGAAATAATATCCAGACCATCAAGAGCACTCCTGAAGAGGATATCTCTTAGTTTCATCAAATCTGAAATGTTCTTGAAAACACCATTTTAGGCACTACCATCCTTGTACCCAATATCTGTGTCAAACTCCAATACTTTCATGAAACAACAGCAATCAGTTGGAGATGAAAAATAAAATTAATAACAGTACTCTATTTTCCTTGAAGGATACTATGGAATAGAACTTGTATCTTGAGTTAGCTTGGTTAATGCAATATGACTAATCAGTATGTCAAGAACACGTACCAAGACACAAATTCACCGCTCTTTTCCCCAAGAAATGCCTCCAAATCATCCCTTGCTTGATATTGATGTTTTCCATTACATATAAGCACAATAATGTATTCCTAAACAAGAGCAAAGCACCACATGAGGATATAAGAATATCTTCAGGAAGATTATCAGAAAGCAAAAACCAAGACAATAACAAAAGCTCATTGCAAAGCGGACAGCAGGTCATCATAATTCACAAGTTCAACTTCCACTGAAGCTATTGGGACCATGCATGTTGACCAAAATATACAAGTTCAAGGACAACATAAAATTCTTTTGCAAGTTGTTTTCTTATACTATTGACTGACACGTAAAGTTACCTATACAAATTATTATAATGTTGGAATGCTAATCCTAATCATTCTTTCATTCATGTAAACTCAACATATGATGTCAAAATGATGAGACAAGCAATGATATAGTAGTCCTAAAAATTTTGATTAAGTGCGCAAAGAAGTTAATCATCCAATCTTATTAGCAAGCTTAATGAAATTGAAATTATATAAAGTCCACCTACTCCAGAACATCTGGTAATATTGATGTGAGAATAGTAATGACCGGAGAAAGTTTTGTTTCAAGGCCACAGCTAGTGAAAATTTGTGTCCTCAACTCATTTTATACACCAAGGAGATTAAAATATGGCAAGTGCCATCCCTTATAAAGATAGAAATAACAATTTGCTGCTTCTGATGTTTTGATTCACAGAAAACAAATGGAGAAACGACAATCAAATTGGAGAATTGATAGTAACTCAGTAATGAGTATTCATCAGCAACTAATCAAGCTCTTAGCTCCAAACAACCGAACCAGTACATAATTCTAAAGCCAAACAAAGGCATGGCACCAAAACTTGGCTCTCTGTAATTGTGATCATCAAAGCTAATTAAGTTCTCCGTGTATCATACAGAACCACAAAGTCACCATTCCACTCCATAAACAAAACATTAGAATAATCAGATTTACATTTTCATTTCCGAGAGAGGAACATGAATCAATGAAGGGAAAAAGTAGAGAAGAGATGAGAAGAGTACAGCGAGGACGTCGTCGGTGTAGTTTCCGAGGAATTCGAGAAGCTTGTGGGCGATGGAGGTTTTGAGGTGGAAAGCGAGCGAAGACTTGCGGTGGATGGAGAAGGGTTTAGGGCTGGCGGAGAAGATGTCCATTTTTGGAACAAAATCGCATGCCTGTGTGGCGTCGTGCAGTGCCACACCTCTCTCTCTCTCTCTGACTGTTTGTTTTGTAATTGTGCGTGAGTCCTGAGACAGAAATCAAAAACGACGTGACGCTGTTGAGCGAGCCTTGGTGTGTTTTGTTTGTTTTTGGGCTCGGAGCTATCATTCGGCGATTATGGGCTTTTTGTCTCTATCCTTTTCACAAATATATTTTGGTTTCTTCCTCCTCCGCCTTTTGAGAGTATAGAATTTTGGTACGGTTGTGCTTAAGTTTTATAGCGGCGGCAGTTTTTTGAGTTGACTGAAAATTAATTG
>JAYMSZ010003371.1:0-10653 GCA_036897665.1 Pelargonium citronellum | reverse complement strand
AATGATCAAATTTTAATATTTATCTTGATAATTTGTTACCAAATATTAATTATTTTATAATGAAAACTATTTTTTTTACAATGTCATATTTTCAACTTTATTTAATATAGACACAAAAGATCGTGCAAAATTCGATCTAGTCTACATCATTTTTTTTCGAATGTAGTTTATTATAATATGTATTTTTTTAATTATTTTTATTACAATCTATTTTACAATTAGTCATTGTTTCATCATGAAAAATCATCTTAAAAAATTATATGAGATCGACACGTATATTTAAATATTAACTAAACTTCAAAAGAGCATTCATCCATGGAAGAGCGTCTCTCTCTCACTCCCTACACCCACACATGAGAAAAATCATATGAAACCAAAATCATATGAGATTTTTGGTCTCTCTCACAGTGTTTTTTTCAAAAAAGAAAAATCTCTAAGAAAACAGTCCTCATATAATAAGTGACGCATATATGCAAGTCTATGTTCTCCGGTAAAACCGAAGAAGTTGTCAACATGACCTTTTGATGTAATCTTTATAGCAATTTTTACTTGCTTTGTAACAGTTAAATGCATTTTCATCAATTCATCAGGAACACTTGTATGTTTCTTTTCTTCGCTAGTGAAGATGCTTTTAAGATCATTGCCAAATTCTTTAAGATGTTGACCCTTTTTAACAATACTTTTTACTCTTTTATTATTAATCTCAACATTTTGTGTTGCATCGTTGGCTTGATTGGGTCGCATAAAATTGCATTCCCCGTTATCATCTTCACTTTCTTTATCAATGTCTTCAACAATATCCTCAAGTGCCACAACTTCTTTCCCATTAGCTTGATCTTTTTCGAATATGAAGACAAATCTCTCATAATTAGGAACGGGAGTGTTGCGATATCTAGATGTTTTTGGTTCAATCTGCAAGACAAAATAGGATTATAAAAACTTATAAAAAATAATTATTTACCGTCATCAAATAAGTTTAGTTACCTGCACATAATTGTTTCACGCATCATCGCTTTCAACTTCAATGCACTTATTCACATCATTTCACGCAAAATCACTTTTTCTTAACATGTCATAGACCAAAGTGTACACAAATTTTAATTTCTTCAGCGCTGATTTAAAGTTCAGATCAACCTTGTCAGAATTAGGATATTTTTCACACATAATCTCTTCAATCTTTTTAAGTGTCTGACTTAAAAGAGTTTGTCTCACATCTAAGTCTTTTTATAACTGCATCATCTAAACACTAAAGAAAAATTTCGTCTTTCTCTTTCGAGAAACACTTGTGTTATCTTTTGGCCTTAAATGTTCCACTCTCACGTGGCACTGCATTCGTCTTTAAAATTTCATAACAATCAATAACGTTGAATAAATATTCATATTTAAAATGCATATACTAATGTAGTAAAATCAAATAAGAAAATGCATATATCATTTCAAAGTGAGACACATATTTAAAATGTAAAGTACAAATAATTATCAAACTAATTGTTAACATCTAAATGTTGTCCATTAGCAACATAATGTAGCCACATTTCATTCGCCAATTCATCTCTCCAAGTAGTCCATTCATCACTTGTTTCTACATTTTGTATGTAGTTTGTTTCTTTTTTGTTGTCATAATTCTGACTATCATACTCAATCTCAATTGGATCAACTCAATAGACATCTCTCTCTTGATTAAATTATGCAACAAACAACATGCAATTATAATCTGATTATGAGTTCTAATTGGATAAAATGATGGACTCCTAAGAATTTCCCAACAAACTTTTAATACTCCAAAAATTCTTTCTACCACATTTCTCGCTCTGACATGTCTCGAGTTGAATAACTCTTTTGGTGATTCAGGTACAATTCCATGTTTAAATTCATCGAGATGATATTGTCCATCTTTATATGGAGCAAGAAATCTATCTCCATTAGTGTATCCGCTGCCAGCTAGGTAATAATGTCTTATATAAGGAAATAATATGTTTTGTTTAATGTTAATAAATGAATTACTAATTAAGACTAAAATATTAATTAAGTACTTGTTGAAACTTTAAGGTCATTTCTTCTAGTTAATGCACCTTTCAATATCCTAGAATATGATGTTGATCCTTCCCAGCCAGGCAATACATAAATAAAGTTCTAATCTCTTGTGTAAACACTCAACACATTAGTAGTTACCTCAACCTTCCTCATTCTATATATAGGTTTATCAATCTTTGGAACACGTACTTTAATATAAGTGTCTTCAAGAGCACCAAGATAATTCTAGAACAACGAAACACAAAAATAATTTGATTTAAATTCTCATAAATCATAATTTTGTTTATTTATTTATTTATAAATTGTGTTATTACCTTAAATCATATCCACCTTCGGTCTGTACAATTTTCTGGAACTGGATCTGGTTTAACAAATAGTGTACTTTGCATTCTTAAGATATCATTTAAAACTCTATGGAAATATCTACTGATTGTTTGACCAAATCTTTGGAAATCAAATTTGATTACTTGATTCTTTTTGTCGTGAGCAGCAATATATAAAAACATTGCTACTTGTTCCGCAATACTAACATCTCCAATTTCAGCCAGTTTTCCTCAGTACAAAAAAGTGAACAAAGCATACGAAAAGTATAGATATTCATACGCAATTGCTCAATATAAGTGATATCGTCAAATAGACACAAACGTGCAATATATTCAATTCTTCCACTATCACTAATTGGATGACGAATCTTTCTGCCAAAGTTTTCAACATGCTAAGTGAGTAACCACACAACAATATAAGCAATAACACATAATAATAACTTCTTCTTATGTTCATTCATTCTCAACATATCAGTATCCATATTTCCTATAAAAATATTTAAAATAAAGTTACACAATCATATTCTAAACAAACTTTGAGAAAAGATATATACACACGTATATAATAGCAAACTATCAAACAACATACAATTTAAAACTTAGTATAATCATTTTTACTATGTATAAAGGATCCATACTTTTAAGTTTGCATGAGTTTCTGTCAACTATAAACATTTGCCAATATGTTTTATTTCTAACACTTTTTTTTTCTATAGTTGTATTATATAATTACGAATTTATTAAGTAAGCATCTTATGTCAGGGGCAAGTCTTACTTATTAAGAAGAATTGGAAATAGTATTGTATTATGTTTGTATCCAAGTATTCTACATCCTACATTTTCTACTTTTTAACTTGGGTTTGTTTCATCTTTTTCTTATTTTTGTAAACTAAATAATGGGTAAAGGGACTCATTTATACCTATGAAATGAAAAAGATGCCCAGATTAGAGTCATTATTCTCAAGGTAACTCTTTCTATGTATAGCTAGATTTTGGAACGATAAAAAATTAAAAGATCAGGTTAGAGTTAGTGTGATTTTAAGATCTTTCAAAAACAAAATTACATCTAAATGCATGAAACCCACAACACAATTAACATAAATAATGTAGCATGATCTGTACATGAGTAGTATGATTTGTACCTTCAAAATAATGGTAGTTGCTTGTGAAGAAAAATTCTTGGTTGCTGCTGCTTGCTGTAAATTACTTATTGTTGTGGGTTGTATACATATTCATAAAGTTTAAATAGAGAAAAATAAAAGTATAATTATAAGCAAAAACTTTTTTCCTTCATGTACTAGAATATTTGTAGAAAACTAATTTGTCAATATATTGATAGCAGTAATATATTTTACCTAATTGTTATTTAGGAATAGTCAAAGTATTTAAGATTTGTGAACAAGATTAATTTGGAATCTCAAATTTACCTGAATAAGATTTGAACAAAATTTGTAATATTTGATTTAAATTTGATTTTTTCTAGACTTACAATTAGCAATAATATTTTTAATTTGATTTTTGTATTCACCATATATAATTTTATTTTTTTGGTGATTAACGTAAATAATTTGAAATGGTTGTTCAATTGTAATAGGTTAGGGGTATTTTTGGTACATAAAAATATATGTAATTCCAATCCACCTGAATCCAACACCCCCTGGATTATTTTATCCATCGTACGATGGATAAAAATCTTATTTTGGATTTCATAATCTAATTCACCATGAACATCAAACATTGGATTATGACAAATAATGGATATTAAAATCCAATCCATCGATCATCTTTTCCATACAATCAAACATTACTATAAGGGTATTTTGGTCCATAAGTGAAAATGGTGTGGATTTAATCATTTAAGGTTTTGATTTATCATCACCCTTCTTATTGCTTCTAACTCAAATGCTCTTTCATTTCCTATCGGTTACAAAAGTTCACTCATTACCATACCAAACTTCACAATGCTTACACTTAGGTGTAATAGCATGGACCCACATCTATATTTTTTATATTTTAAAATCATTTTTGTGTTTTAAAATTATTTTTCTTTTTGTAATTTTTAATAGAGCAAATTATAGATAATCCCTATGAGATAATCACTTAAAGCAAATAACACCTTATGGTTTAGTTAGTTGCACATAACCCCCTATGCTTTCATTTTTGACTTTCCGTCCATTACATGGTGAGTCTGGGTAGAAAAAGACTATTATACTCCTAACGACTAATAAATGCCTAATTAAAAAATTAAGAGTCTCATTGATGTGTCTGAAGTTGTAGTTCGAGAGGGTGTGTCTTCGGAGCGATCGTGGACAGTGATTCCGACGAATTTTCAAGTGAGATTCCGGTGACGTTTTCCTTGCATAAAATAAGGTAAGTAAATCATGAAATCGTTAGCCCTAATTTGAACAATAACCCTAACTGCTCTGTTGCTTGATTGTAACATTAGAACCCCAAATTTTTCAGACAATTAGAAATTTGTTTTCATTTTGTGTTCAATCTGGTATATCTAGGTCTGTAGGTGCTAGATTATTGAAAAAAAATGAAGGCTAAAATGAAGGATGAAATAGATTAGGATTCCAGAAATATATTTCAAGTGTTTCATGGTGGTTTCTTTGTTAGAGACCCTTCGTTTAGGTATACTAGTGAGAAGGTGAAATTTTTTGGTAACATTGTTGCAGATGAATTTAGTTTGATGAGGTTGATGAAAATTGTGGTAGAATTAGGCTATGAGCCAACAAGTGAAGTTTACTGGAGGAACCCGAAACAACCTTTTCCAGATTCACTGGAGGAAATGGTTAGTGAGAAAGATGTTCGTAAAATATTTTTGGTATATGGGGAGCAAGATGTCTTGAAAATGTATGTTGCGCCAGGACCTCCTCCATTGGCTAAGATGAATCCAAGTGGAAAGTTGTTTGATGTACGTTTAGGGGCAGATGTGAAAGATTTGGATGTTAGTAAGTGTGCAATGAAGAGGCCTAAAGAGAAGTTCTTGTTTGTCACTCATCAAAATTTTGAGGACATAAAGGAGAATGGATACGACGAGAACACAACATGTGAGGGTGGGAAGGTTCAAATTGTTCATTCATTGGATTCTGGAGATGAGATGGAAGGTTCTGATTTGGGTAGAGATGATAGGGCTGAGGTTGACGAAGAATCTGAGAAAGAGGTAGAAGTTGAGGATCTTGATGCATCAGAAGAAAACAATGATGATGCATCAGCTGAAGATGATTATGTTGATGGTGAAGAGCTAGAAGCTGAAGATGATAATGTTGATGGTGAAGATGTCGATGATGACAATGATGCAAGGAGTGCAGTTGCCAATGAAGATGTTGCTGATGGAGAGGATCAAAAGGAGGCAGTGAATGATCATATAGAGGTACCTGAATGGGGTAGTTTTAAGCCTTTACACGATAATGGGGATGAGGAAATTGATGAATTAAAGGAGGGGGAGCAAGAGGCTGAGGTTCCGAAAGACAAAAATGAAGTGAATGATGATGCAGAAGAGGGACCTCAGGTAGAACAAGAGAATGAGGTAGAAGAGAGGGCTGAACAAGAGGAAGAGAATGATAGTGATGCAGAGCATGATAATGTTGAAGAACATAGTCCAGAGGTAATAGGTGAAGTGGGGGATAGTGAATACTGGACGAAGCCCATAAACAATGAAAGTAATGGTGAAGAATGTGATCAATAAAGAGCCTGAGAAGTGAGAAGAACCTTTGTTGACTTTATTGACTTGAGGGATGTTCAGATTGGATTGTATAATAGATTTCAGAATGCGAGAGTATTTAGGAGGGTTTTAAAAAACTACACTGCTGAGAAAGGGTTTGATTACCTGTTCACTAAGAATGAGCCCAAGGCCATTGGGGTTGTGTGCGAGGAAGAAGGGTGCAACTTCTATATATGGTGCAATTCAGTGAAGGGGTCATCAGATTTGGAAATCAAGACATTTTACTATAAGCACACTTGCGAGAAACCTGTTAACAACGAATGTACTACCTCTGATTGGTTGGCTGGAAGGTACACACTAAGTAATACATTGATTTTTTAAACCTATGTGAATTATGTTCGTGTCTAATAATCATTTTCCATGTCCAGATATTTTAAAGATGCTAAAGACAACCCAAACATGTATGTCAAGCTATTTCAACTATTGGTATACCGTGATATCATTTTCAATGTAAGCAAATACAAGGCTTACCGGGCAATTAGAAGAGCTAGAACCATTATTGGTGGTGATAAAACCTTCCAGTACGAGAGGCTGCATCATTACCTGAAAATGATCACAAAAACCAATCCAGAATGCATGTGAAAATTAATGGTTGAACACCATGTCGAAGTTAAGACAAAGAGGGCAATTCCAAGGTTCCTACGCATGTACATGAGATTTGGACCACAGAAACAAGACTTCATTGACGGTTGTCGTCCATTTGTAGGCATAGACGGTTGTTATCTAAAAGGATACTATGGAGGCCAGTTGTTGTCTATTGTGGCATGGGATGCCAAAGATGGCATCTTCCCTTTGGCATATTCCATCGTGGAGCAAGAGAACAAGACTGCATGGAAGTGGTTCTTGGAATAACTATTTGAAGACTGAAGATTTCGGGGACAATGAAGAACGAGGATGAGTTTTCATATCCGATAAACATAAAGATTCTATGTTATTGTGTGAATTTGTGTTTTAATAAGTTCATGTTTCTTATATTGTGTGACTTTTTCACAGTTTGAGTTGTTCATAATTTTAGGAAAATTATATGTTATTGTAGGGCATAGTGGAATTATTTAGAGACTGGATACCACATGTGGAACATCGTTTCTATATGCGTCTTATGTACGAGAACTGGTATAAAGATTTCAAAAGTGAGGCTTTTAAAATCTAGTTGTGGAAATGTGTCAAGGCCAATTCTGCCCAAAGGTTTCAGCAAGAAATGTTAGTGTTGAAGGGTATTAACAATGAGGCCTATGAGTGGCTTAGAGCTAGACCAAAAAAGGAATGGTGCAAGGCTTTCTTCACCAATAGGGCTTGCCCTGACATTCAAACAAATAGCCTCTCGGAAGCTTTCAACAGCTGGATCAAGGATGGAAGGGAAATGCCTATAATTTCACTATGCGAGTTCATACTTAGGAAGCTGGTGAGTAGGTTTTACACAAAGAAGAATGTGGTTGCTGGCTGGAATGGTTTGATATGTCCCAAGATCAAGCTTCTACTTGAGTACAACAAGATAGAATCAAGAAATTGTTTTGCTTTGCCAAATGGAGGTGGATTTTTTGAAGTGGAAGAAGGGCCTGATAAGTTTTATGTGAATTTACAAGCAAGGACCTGTACATGTATGGATTTCCAGTTAAGTGAGTTGTCTTGCAAGCATGCCATGACAGCTATAGTGAAGATTAAAGAAAAGGCTGAGGTTTATGTGAGTAAGTATTACCATGTCACAACATTCAAGAAGATATACGAAGGAAAAATATTTCATGTGCCAGGCATGAATGATTGGTCATCTAGAGGGAAAGAAGTCATTCATGCCCCAATTATTCAAAAGCCTCCAGGTAGGCCAAAGCTAAGAAGGAAAAAGAATGTTGCTGAGGTTAAAAATCCACATAAGGCAACTAGGAAGGGAGGAGATGTTACTTGCAGTAAGTGTGGGGAACACGGGCACAATACCCGTAGTTGCACACCAAAGGACTATGGTGAGGGTCATGCTGAAAGGAAGTTGAGGAAGAAGGGCACTGAGAAGACCAAAACCATCGTTAGCTCGATCCGAAATCCATCAGAAGTTACTTTCATAGTTAATATTGAAAATAAAATGAAGGTTGTTGTAAAGAAACTTGAGAAGCAAAGGAAAAAACCAAGTGAAGATGATCAAAGTGGTGGATCTAAAACTGAATGCACCCCGGAAGAGATCGAGGCTAAAAGGCAGACTGCCTTATAGAGGCAAGCTTAAAGGAATGCAGAGGCCTCTCAACCATGGATTCCAGGAATATATCAGTCAAAGCGCCCAAAATTGCAAATCATGAGTAGGGCAAAAAAAAAAATGAATCCAGCTTTTCAACAGGTATAATTAGTTTACTTACCAATGTTATATGTTTTAGTGATGCATTCATGTATTCAAAATTCATAATACTTAACTTACTTAAATTTTAGTTGCTTTCATGTTGTAGACCTCTGATTTTGCTAATAATTCTCCCCAAATTCCATCTTGTGGTCTAGCTGGACAAGCACTAAATGAAGTGAGATCTGGATTTTAGGTAACAACCTATTCAACATGAACAACTTATGCACTATGAGCATGTATGTTTTGTTAAAAAAAAATCACTTACTCTTTGCTGGTTTATGCAGAAACAGTTCATGCCACCATTGGGGTCTTCAAGGTTTGCAGTTGAGGCCTCATTTTCTAGAACAACAAATAGGATATCTGTGGTTGGACAAGTTGCAGAAGGCCAATCTAGCACACAACCACCTCCAACCTCAGCTGCAGAGAGGGAAGAGAAAGGGAAAGGGAAAGGGAAAGGGAAAAAAGCTAGCTTAAGCCAACCCTAAAATCTATAATGGGGAACTGTTTTTTGGGTATTTAATATTGTATTTATGCACTGTTTTTTTGGATTTTGATATTGTATTGGGACACTTTTTTGGGGGGTAGAAGAGACAAGGAATCTTTGCTTTTGGTTGTGTGGTCCATCCATGGGTCAGATTACCCATGTGATGATGGTGGGTAATTGTTTACTATTGGAGTAATGTATTGACAGTAATTCAACTATGGTGGTTTGTTTTTTGGGAAATCTGAGATGTGGTTGTCAATTTGTTTTGTGTTGTTAAATTGTTTTGTGTGGATGTAATTGTATTTCCATCACATTCTTCCATGAAATGCAGGTGAAATTTACCCAACATTCAACCAAGATAATGAACAAATTCAGGCAAGATGTTGCCCAAATTTTTATCATTTCAAACCTAAACCCAAATGCATCCACAAACTTAAAGGCATACCAAATTAACATTAACCTCATATCTGCCATGCTTTTGTCCAGATGAAACCTATCACCCAAATGCATCCCAAATGCAACCGAAATCCCATATTTTTTCCCAAATCCAACCAACATTCAACAACCTACATTCGTGGCAAACCAACCAACATTCAATGCATAAGAAACTGTAAACTTGCATTCCAATTTCAGAAAACTCGTTCATTCATTCAAGCTTAAGTACATGATTGTTCATGAATTATTCATTATGTACATCATCAAACCACAAATCACAGTAAACACAACTACCCATTTTAAAAAATTACAAACAATTTTTTCCCTCTAATTCCACTTCTAACATCCTATAAGAACTTTCATTTTGCATCTTCAATTGAAACTGATTCTTTGCCCTCAACGCATCAATTTCCTTTATTGCCAATTTCAATTCTTTGTTCAACCTCGTAATTGTCTCTTCCATACAAGAAATCTTCTCATGAAGTTCACTACTAGGAAGATCAATCTAGTGGGAAAAATATCACTTGAATTCTTTCTGTCAAAAACAAGAAAGGGAGGAACTGTTATCTTAGTTATAAGGCTAACAACAAATGAAAGATAATCAACTTACCATGAACTTGCCACACCTTATAAATCTTCTTCCTGCATTCTCAACCGATGTTGATCTTTTAATCGCAGTAGGCACACTACAGTGGCAGTGGACACCTTCCAACTCCATCTCGCACAAATCCAACAATCGATCAAGCTCACAATCGCCTCAAGAACAACTCTGAACCAAATTTGGGGATTTAGGGTTTTCTGATTTCAATCAGCCCTTAAACACGTGAATGAATAAAAAAGGGAAGATGGGTATTTTGGACATTGAAAAAATTTAAACATCATGTGCAAAACACGTGATGCACTCTGTCAATCTTTCCATCTATTTTAACTGAATAAAGTCGAAAATGAAAGCATAGAGGGTTATGTGCAACTAACTAAACCATAAGGTGTTATTTGCTTTAAGTGATAACCCCATAGGGGTTATTTGCAATTTGCTCTTTTTAATATTTTTTGTTTGATTTGAAGAACAAATTCAACAAGTGTCAAATGTAATCATATATTATGTGTGCAGTATATATTACATGCATAATGCATGATTACCTTACAAAATGAATATAATATTATATATCACAAATTACTAAGTGATGCGCATGTCTTGACCTGGGGGTCAATCCAAACACACTAGTGTTGTCTTCTTGTCCACGTGTGATGAGCTAGCTAGCTAGTGTCTAAGTTCTTGAGTCCAAAGTCCAAGCTTGGGTGCCTTTAGAATCTTTAACATGTTGCTTGT
>JAYMSZ010003370.1:0-10654 GCA_036897665.1 Pelargonium citronellum | reverse complement strand
TTTACCTCCTATAGACTCTCTCTCCTCCTATAGACATTTCAAGTAGACTTCGCAAACAAGCCCTTATAAGTTAATCGATACACATTTTATCCAATCATAAATTAGCTTATAAATATTAGGAATCAAAATGACATTTAAAAAGAACATAAATTCAAAAAAATCAAACAATTAATATTTTTCCCCGTAAGGCATGGCACTGATATTAGTACCAAAAAGGATAATGTTTTAATTTCTCCGGCGATGGTGACGTAGCGCCGCGCCTGAGCGTAGAATCCACGCGACCCCACGGCGCTTTAAAGGCACATTCCGGAAATCAAATCGAACCGCGCTTTCGAATCTATCCCAAGCCAATCCAAACCACCCAAAATTCTCATCGAACGGCCGATTTGTGCACACGTCACACCAATCTCAAACGTGTCGGCGCTAAGGCCACGCGCCATCTGACGAACTCGCTGTCAATGGTCATTTGCCTCCTCTTTCCAGACCTAGTTAGTGTTAGAAAAAAAAAATTATATATATCAAATCACAAAACCAAAACACAGATCAAAATCTGTGAAACAATACCCCAATTTTGGATACGTAGATCTGATTGTCGAGGTCAGTATTTTCTCTCTCTCTCTCTCGCTTTCTTTCATTTTCTCTTGCTGCTCGGAAATGCTGATTGGTTAGCAAATTTAATTTTTAGTAGCAATTTTCAGTGGTTTTGTGGATTTGTGCTTGTTTTGGATTTGGATTTTGTTTTATTTTGCTTGCTGAGAAGAAAATGAGACAATGTTGGGTAGAGTTTGGGTTTAGTTATTGATGAGGTGATTGTAGATATGCTTAGGATGGAGTACTGGAGTTCATACTCAAATTTGTTGACCATTTCATGGTCAAAATGTTGGACAGTTGTGAAATTGACTTCTTTTGATTAGTGTGGTGGTGAATCTTAGGAGTAGGTAGAATTTTAGAACATAGGTAGTGTATTGGTGCAGCATACTTGGCTCATTGGTTGTTGCTATTGCAAATATCTATGGTAGTTGTGAATGAGTACAACACATGGTGAGAAACCAGATCTGATGTACATTTTTTAGTATGGTAGCTGACATTATTATAAATAGTGTGATCTTATTTCTGGAAACTGGATGTTTAAGTAGAAATGTTCTATTTACTCATATTTTGGTATGTGGTAGAGGTTTGTGAAAGGTCCAGTGAATGGGCTTTAAAATGTGGTTGGTTTCTTGGATAGATGGTGTGTAAAAAGGGGAAAACGTAGTAATTAAGTTGGGATGCTTCTGCATAGAAGCTATCTTAGGGCGTTGACTTGTATTGTTAAGCCTCATGTATCTCTAAACTCTAAACCTTGGTTCTTCAAAATTTGGGATTTTTCTGCCTTGCTTGTTGTGCCTCTGATTGTATACTTCTGATTTTTCTATGGTTTCCCTGTCTAAACTCCTGTTTTTTATTCAAAAGAAGAAAAAAATAACTTGCATTGCCTTGATCACTTGAAACAATAATAGTACTTTTGGAATGCCGACCAGTAACAAATCCATATTCTGTGTTTGTAGTTTATTGTATTGTATGTATTATTTTCTAAAGCTCATTGTTCTCGCAATGTTAGCAACTACCAGAGTAACAAATTCAGACTTCCTTAGTAGTGGTTATAATCTCAAAGAATCGTATACTAGATATAGGTTATATCCTTGGATTCATACGTTGACTTCAATCTAACTGAACCACCACCCCCCTCCTTTATTGTGCTTGGGACCAGCTGTGTTGCAAGAAAACAAGATTGGGGCAGAAGTAGTGAGCTGATAGCATTAGATATAATAGAGTGGAGCTGTAGAAGATCCGAAAGAGTTTTGCTAAAAGATTCATGTAGCCGACCTCCACACTGTTTGGGAAATGGCTTAGTTGTTGTTGTAATATAAGTTATGCTTTTATGGTTCCTTGGAAGAGAAGATGATGTCCCTCTTTCTTCCTATTAATAGAGGAAGAGGTCATACAACCTTCTCGTTTGTCAGCTTGTGTAGTTGGGATATTCATTATTATAAGGAAGACATTAAGGAGTTTTGTGAATGATGCTTGTTTATGATTCTTGTCCATGGGTTTGGAGTTAAGAAATTTGCTATTTGGTTTCTGTTGCTCATATCTTGGATAATGATGACAGCCGGCAAACTAGAAAAGGAAATGCTTGTGCTTGATAAATGTTTGGGGAATTATAGAATGAAAGTTTAGATTATTGTAGTCATTGGGATGGTTATTGGAGATCCATACTGTCCAATTATAAGTTTTTTACTGTGGCAGGCCACACACACACACACACACACACACAAGCTTAGAGCAATTTCTGCATTCTGGAGATTTATTGTTCTGTTGTGTGAGCTTGTACGTACCACATATAGTTTCTTAAGAAATTTTTTGTCTGTTTTTATTCTATAGTTTCTTAAGCTTATCACTGGCAGATTTTCCCCAATTTTGGTTGGCACAAATGAGATGCTTCTTCTGGAATAGATTATTATGGTTTTAATGATTTGGTTTTTTGTTTTCAAGTCGGTGACTGTTTCAAATGAGTTTTTTTAATTAAGCATGTTTGAACTTCTGATGATTATAGAATTTGAGTTTGGAATGAAGATAATGGTCATTTAATGTGTTCTATTAATGTGTATGTTTGCCATCTTAATTTGCAGTATCTTAATTTGCATTGCATGCGTGCAGGTTATATTAAACTCAAAACATACTAATCATACACCTTCAAATAAATACTGAGGAATGGCTGACACAATATCTAGCTTCTGGGGACCCGTCACTTCCACAGATTGGTGTGAGAAAAATTATGTCCATTCTGCTTACATTGCTGAATTTTTCAACACTGTGTCAAATATCCCTGGCATTCTTTTGGCACTCATTGGCCTTGTAAATGCCCTGAGACAACGGTTTGAAAAGAGGTTTAGTGTCCTCCACTTGTCTAATATGACGCTTGCTATCGGGAGCATTATATACCATACAACTCTTCAACGCATGTAAGTATTTCCATTTTGTTACATTGTGCTTGACTACTTGTAGTTTTATTAGCTTACAAATATTGTGCCGGCATAATTATTTTTAGGGCGTGCGTAATGAATAAAAATCTTCATACCTTCTCTTCCTCTCCTTTGGTGTTGTAACAACTTGAACTTCAATGAGCTTCTTCCTTCATATTGATCTTTAGAACGGTGAGGAAGAGGAGAAGGTCTTCGCTGCTCATTAAACTTTTGTAGTGTTGGGTACCAATTAAAATATGCACATGGTGTATGCCAAACTCTGATCTATCTGGACCTTTCCTTATAACTGCTGTTTAGAGAGGGGAAGAGAGAAAATGACTAGTTTAGACCAACTATTATAAACCTCTTTTTGCATCTGGATATGCAAATGGTAGTGCTTGCATGCTATATAATGAACATTCATGGACAGGGACAGATCCAAAATAAAAATGGGGGCAGTTATTCAATGATATTTACTATTGTAAAAGAAAAATGAAAAAAAATAATTCAGTTACTTATATATATTTGGTTTAAGTTAACTATGAGTTAACTCTCAGTAAGTCTTTAATTTCTTGAGATGTCCAAAAAGAAAAACAGTCGGTACAAAGTCACTTTCTTTTGTTTAAGATACAAATACTCATAGTTAACTTAAAATCACAGTGGATTTTTTATATTACAATGAACTCATAGCTAACTTTGGTTAAAGTGACTTGGAAGGCAACTGCAACCTGAGTAATTTGATCTGTAAAGGAAATTGTCTCCTGAAAATCATAGTGTTTAATGCAAATAAGTTGGGCTGGCTAAGATGGCATAGATCAGTAGAATTTGAAAAGATGATTAACTTTTGGTATCAGCTTTTAGCTAAAATATACATAACAATCTGAGACTTGAGTTGCTAACCCTAGTAGATGGCAAATCATATATATGAATCCATCTGAATGCTATGAAAATGGGCAAGTCTATTCTTCAGTTTCCCATAGAGGACATGGGAACTGTGCCCAGCAATAATTTATCATGGCACAAAAAACAAAGGAGTAAGAATTCCATTTGATGATCACTTTCCAGAACATTAGAAGCAGATGTTCACAAGTGAGACTTAAAAATGATGTGCTTTGAAGGTAAATTTGATCATATTTAGGAACACGAGAATGGATATGACAAGAATGAGAGTGATACCGCCATTTAGTGGAAGATCATGGTGATTTTTAAGTGTATCCTAAACCTGGGAAGGGGGTTTCCCTTCTAGAGCGAGATACATTCTATTAGACATTTAAAGCCCTATTATTGAAATGCATGCTTCTTGCTGTTTTGTAAAATTCATGCCTATTGCTGTGACTTTTAATCTTTTTGGTACTGTGTGTATTTGAGGAAACTTGGTTGTATTATGATTGGATTTGGTATAACATTAACTCAACTATACGACTTTGCCCCTAGTTTACATATCATTGAATTAAAATTATGGATCTTTCTCTTTCTTTATTTTCAGGCAGCAGCAAGGTGATGAAACACCAATGGTATGGGAAATGCTCCTATATATTTATATACTTTATTCTCCTGATTGGCACTATCGAAGTACAATGCCTACCTTCCTGTTCTTGTATGGTGCTGCATTTGCCTTTGCCCATGCTCTGGTCCGTTTTGGAATTGGCTTCAAGGTGCATTACATTATCCTCTGTCTTCTGTGCATTCCTCGGATGTACAAATACTACATCCACACTAAAGATATGGATGCAAAACGGATTGCAAAGTTATATCTGGTCACGATACTTATGGGGAGTCTTTGTTGGCTTTGTGATCGAGTGTTATGCAAGGAAATCTCAAGCATGTACTTCAATCTGCAGGGTCATGCTTTGTGGCATGTTTTCATGGGGTTTAATTCATATTTTGCAAACACGTTCCTGATGTTCTGTCGTGCCCAGCAATTAGGATGGAACCCAGAAGTCCGTCACTTCTTAGGATTGTTGCCTTATGTCAAGATCGAAAAACCTAAGACTCAGTAAAACAAGTTGATCACCTCGTGTTTCAATAGAAGTTTGGTTTTGGCAGGTTAGCAAGTAGCAATTACAATTTTTTTTCTTCCCCTTATGAATGGATGTAAATGATAGCTGAACATTGATGAGATTGTGTGGATATTGGTCAATCTTAAACTGTAAAACTAGTGTTTTTGACCCAGCTGTTAGAAAAATTCTTTGGCCCAAAACTTATATGCTAACTCTAATGTGTGCATGTATAATTGAAGAAGGTTTCAAAATGGTCTCCCTAGTATTTATTTTTTTCCTGATTTGATATTTTGTTCTAATTATATCCCCATGCTATTTATTTTGTTCCAGATTAGCTTATATTGGTCTTCCACTTGTGATGTGCGGACTTTTGTTTTGGATGAAAATGGATGGTAAATGAACCATATCGGTACAAGAGTGGATTCTAAAAGGACTAAATGGAAAAAAAAGTTAAATTAAGGACCAAATTGGCATAAAATTCATAGTTAGGGGACAAAAGTGAATTAAAAATCAAGTAAGGTCCAATTTAGCCTAAAATTGATACTAAATGAACCATTTTTATAAGTTATCCAATATAATCTAGATAAAAAATTTAACACCCTTTAAGCTTTGAGTGAGGAAGGTGTAAAAGTCTTTTATTTTATTTTTCTTACCGCCAAGTAGTACTTCATTCAAAGAAATTTAGAACAAAGTACAAAAGAGAACCAAGTTTAACTTGGATACAGAGAACACCAAAGCAAACATTTGGAGTTTGCTAAACATAAATTAGCATATGTGGATGGTGAGTGTGTCCATGATTCAACATTGCAGAGGTGGTTTGGCTCATGAAGAGAGATTGCGGTGTTGATGCAGAAGCTTAGGCATTGAATCATCCAGACCGGGACGTTGACATTTGATGTGATCTTATTGAAAACTGCGACATTCCATCTCCGTAGTGTGTATTAACACGTAACCATGATCGAGTTGCCAACCTTTCCTGGTGCCTTCTTCCACCATTACAACCGTGCTGCAGAAATCTGCCAAATTAGAGAAATTGATTTCGCTCCACTCATGAATCTGTACTCCCGATATGTGGAGACAAAATAGATAGTTAGGCCCTATTTCAATTGCTCTTTTCAAATTGAGGATCTATTATTTAACAAGGAAGAATACAAGTTATATGTTATTTTTGTTTTAGGATAATAATATTACATTACAACGAACAAAATCTACTCAATGTAACAAAACCAGACTGGAGCTAACCGGAAAAAGCTCCAACTAAAGATAAAACCAAAATCGTATGGAGTTAAACCTAGGAGAGACAATGAAAACAGTACATAGAATGAAAAAAATAAGTTTGAAAAGAAATCTGAAAAATGCATCTAATAGTGAGTGTACTTGCTTGAACAAAAAATACAAAGGAAGTTGTAACACTCAAGCAAGCAATCCATCTCAATTTGCATCAGCATCTTAAAAGTAGTTTTTATTGGATACAAATAGTTCCAGGGTGTGGGTTTCGGTTTGGAACTGTAAAGGGCGGGCTCATAGGGAGGAGCTGTCTACAACTGCTTCCTTTATCTTGCTCTCCAGTTCAGATTCTTCAATCCATATAGAACTTTTCTGTCTCAACTCTGCCAGCTTCTTTTGCTCAAGCTCTTTCCTCTCTTTTTCCTTCTCCCTCCAATTTTTGAGCTTCTCTGCCCTTTCTTTTAACTGCAACCAATGCAAACAATAACTTATTTGGGAAAATCTTTCTGGAATGATTAAAACAGAAAAGGAAACCACAGTACAAAAGCTTGCCTATATGATAGTAGAATATTTATCCATCAGCTTCAAAATTGTAGTTGAGAGACACAACACTATTGAGATTGAGCAATGAAGAATGATATGAATTCTTTCTAAAAGAATGATAAGTTTGGTGACGGCAGATTTTTCAGTTACAAAAGTTTCTGCAGTTTGTTAAAAGCAGTTATAATATAACAGCTCGATTATAGAACAAATTTAATGCCATAACACAATATTGTAGACTGTGTCCATTTTGTCGCATAAATGGTAAAATTTATCCATGTTTAGAGTGGAAAAGATGTTATTAGCATCTGCAGGAAATGCAGTTGGGATTGTAGCTTTGTTATATAGTTCTACGGCTTCAAAGTGCACTCTCATGCCAAACCTAAAAATAAGACTACCAATGCTTTACAATTTGTGCAATGGGGGCACTAAACACTTGACATAGTTTGAAATTAGTGAAGATGACATGCTTTGTGTCAAGTGATTGGATATTTTTCTTGGAATATGTCAGATTCCCTAACCATTGGCACAAGTAATGTTAGCTTATAAGAGTACTGTTGATGCTACATAAATTATTGGGTACATTATTAGCCAATCACAAGTGAGACACCTAGACATTGGCGAGGCGACAAGTCATGGTCAAAAACTCGGAGTTGTAGGACCTGGCACTCGAGTTGTGGACTTAATCACTTTATCCAGGTGTACCCCCTCAAGTATCTTCTCCCAAGTTAGAATTTGGGAGCTCATATTGAAAGCCATATGAGGGACCCAGAAGTCACTCGGAGAGGTCAAAAGGGGGATAAGAGGTAGCACTTGACCACATCAGGTCACACTTGTGCACACACGCTCGTGTGAATCATCCATGCTCACTCCAATACACTCACAACCACACATAAGCACACACCCAAGTCTACCATAGTGCATGCCATGCACTCCCTACCCAAGCTCATCCAAATGATCATTCTTCAGGTCCGCATGCTACGAGTTCACTCCTCCCCATGCCCATGTTTACTCCCTGCATAACTTCTACGCCCTCCTCCGCACACCCCAGATCGCTTGCCTACACCTTGGTCCCAGCTTATATAACCACACAACTCTCCCATTCCCACTACTATATGCACGCCGACCCAATTAGGAATATCACTCCTAATTGGGTAAACATTAATTCAAAGAGGACCAACCATTTAAGATCTGAATTACGTTGCCATATGCAGCAACGTGGTGGCTCCAACATCTGAAATCATGATTCACACATAAGGTAATCACAACTCTATGGACCCCAATCGGCTTCCAAAATCCCAAAGACTCATGGCAGACACTGAGACACCTATGGGTTCAACAATGTCATGTCAGCTCCTTGACCTTTATTTCGATCAATAAAAGACAATGTCACCTTGCCAACCACGGGGAGTGTTGTTAGAAAACAAGTCAAAAAATAAATAATTGATTTGGATATCAATTGCATCAATATCCTCGATCTCTTGAACTGTAATATCTTTGTTTATACTTTATACAATTTCCTTTTTAGCTATTGTTGGTAGTCAAACTATGAAACTTGTAAATAGGCTCTCCTATGTACTAAAATTAAAATCAATAATATAATTTCTCTCTAATACTTTAACAAGTATAAATATGATTTCCTAGATGGATGATAGGACAGACAATCTTCTCACTTTCTCACACTTTTTATACTGTTCAGACTCCATTTCCTTTCAAGAGAACTCATTCTCACGGCGAAAGTGGTTCCCAGTGCACACATGGCAGTTTTCACTTAATGTGAGTACTTGTCTTTTCTTATATTTGAAACCCGAGAAGTTTGGAACTTCAATCCTTGAAATGGCATGATTTTTTTAAGACACTGTTTTTGTTGACTCCCAGTCAAAGAAGAAGACCAATCAACTGTAATTAGATTGTGTATTCTTGAACACCAGCACATTTAAAAGTGCGCCTCACTTCAAAAAAGCCCGCGCTTCACAGTGCGCCTCGCGCCTCGGCTTTAAAGGACCCTAGCGCCTCAAGTGCGCCTCGCGCCTTTTAAAACACTGCTCAACTAATAGGAGATGTGTTGGAAAACATATTAACCATATAAGCTCTAAAATGATGGAATACCATACTCCACAACAAGCTAACTAGCTGACTGCCAACTAATATTTAATGGTTTCAGAATATCAAATAAGGTGTTACTGCCATGAATTTGTTTATGAGATACCCCTCACATGCAAGCATGAACTTTTGCATGTGGAATAAAAAGAAAATCAAGGAAAAATCAGAAAACTTCCACAGAATTTTGAAAAGAGAAAAATTAGAAAGGAAGTGAAAGAATAGATAATTGAAAATCTTGAAAAGAACTTATTGGTCAGGCAAGCAACCCAAGGCTAATGCTGGACTTGTGGAACCTTCAAAAGACGGTATGATTTGCAGTACTAATCTTATTCTAACTGAACCTATACTTTATTTGAATTTAATTCCAATCTAATTAGAATCACAATATCACATCTTCAACAATGTGCAAAACATTGAAATTTATGTTCTATTCGAACTTGATTTAAGGAAACCATATAGTGATTAGGTAATACATGAGCATATAGAAGTATAGAACACTTGATTTAACCTAATTCAACATTTTGATTACTTATGAGTTTAGTTCAAAAAGAGAGAAGGAATTAGTTGGCATTAACATATGCCAAAGAATATATGACAAAAAATGACACTTGAAGATCTGAATTTCTTTAGTTTCATCTACCTTCCTACAACCTCTACCCTTTCAAAGACAAATATATGTACGACAAATGAATAGCACACATTAGGAATTAGCAGCTCTACCACAGAGAAGGTAGACACCAAGAATGACTTCACCTTTTCCCAGTAATCAATTGAAAAAAAAATATCTAATATCAAAACACAAAAGTTCTATGTTCTTTTAGTTTCTATTACTATGACAGTTGTCAAGGTCATCATGAAGGAGCAATAAGAAAGTAAGAAACATACAACATGAAGCATGTTTGCTGAAAAATATAACACAAATCATTTCCCATTTTGTCAGACACAAACTATTCAAGTTTCATCATGATAACTAATTGTTACTCGGAATAAAATTTAAAGTAGAAAACTTTAGTTTGTCTTGGTACCCTACATTTTCTCATCAACAAAGAAAAAAGACAAATAGAAGCAAAAGTGTAACTGAGAAATAAGATGCAGCTATCTAATTGTACCTTTACCAGTTAAAGGCCAATATCCAATTTCTTTCCCATTCCCTGGTTTCTCAGGAACAACACATATCACAGAAGTATCGAGTCCCAATTTTATCATCAACCAATCAGTAGGTCAAAATTCAAAAGCCTAATTTTGTTCTAACAATGCAAAATATCGGCAGAAACAGAACACAAATCGAAAACAGAAAATAGAAGTGCAGTTGATGAAACGCACCAGAATTTCGAGAAACTGTGCTTGGGCCACCTTGCGCTCCTCCGCTCTGACCTTAGCGGCCTCATCTTTGAGTTTCTTCCTCTCCTCTTTAGCGATGCGGATGGCCTCCCTCCTGGCCTCGTCTTTGCGCTGTTTCTCGAGGTGGAGCTCCTCCATTTCTTGTATATACTGCTTGCGGAGCTCCTTGACCTGCTTGGCGTAGTCGCGACGAAGGTAATCGAGTCTGGCCTGGGCCTCTTTAGGGTTCTTGGGGGGCTTCCAGCTGCCAATATAGGGGTTCGGTTCTAAGAATGTATGGTCTACTGGGGGTCTGCTGTGATTCGTGTCACTGCCATCGGCGGCGGCGACGCCGGTGGAGGACGTGGCGATGATGGTGGTGGAGAAGGGGCGGAGGGATTTGGAGACATTGGTGGTGATGCGGAGGAGAGAGCGAGGAGTGGCCATTTTTTGGGTTAACGA
>JAYMSZ010003369.1:0-10656 GCA_036897665.1 Pelargonium citronellum | reverse complement strand
AATGGGAATGAATGTGTTCTAATCCAAACATCATCAATGGGAATCACATTCCCATTCTCATTCTCTATTCTCATTCTCATACCAAAATTCCTAATCCAAACGGTACCTTAGTTTCACAACACTGCATTCATTTTCTCAACACTAGTAAAAACCAAAGAATGGTTGATAATTGATTACATATCAGAGCAAAAAGCTCTCCTAAAAAAACAAACACTTGTGTTCTTTAGACAATATATAGTCAAGACATGATCAGTAGGGAATTGATCAATAAGTGCATACAGGATCATTCCCATTTGTTAGATCTCACACACTTGTATTTGTTGCTGTTCTTCACTCCAAACACAATCCATAAAGGAGAAGGGATTGAACATATCACCAAACAATCAAATTACACGCGACGATTCTCTTTCTCATCAGATGTTCTTGCTGGCCGGACAGGACTATGTGCAGCACCGCGCACACCAGCATCCTTATTGGCCCCGACAGATTCATCAGCATTATCCGAGTTCCTTTCTCTGAACGGGTTGCTGCTATTAGAAGCTGCTGAGCGCATAGCCCTTGGGAGTTTCAAAGGCTTGTTGTCCACCTCAGCTGCACTATTCTCAATCTTAGGAGCTGCTTGAGCTTCATTGTTTTCTGGTTTGCTTGGGACTACTTCTGTGTTCTCTGGCGGAGGAACAGGAACAAGCTGAATCACAACAGATTTCTTCCATTTCTTTCTCTGACTAGGCCTCTGTGCTTTTGTTTTAGCCTAAGGTTTAAACAAAAATCCAAAACAAATAGCAGCACAATGTCATCACAGTGCAAACAAGAGGACTATTTAGTAAGGTGTGTATAATATTGGTGTCATAATGAATAAATGTGTTTGAGAGAGAATGGAGCATACCAATGTGTTTCCAATATCCGTTAGGGGCTTCCTCTTTTGCCCTCCGTCTTCTTTTGTGACAGCGGGCTTCTCTGCGTCATCTTTTGTCTCAGAGGGCTTGTCAAGCAGTGCATTCTGGAGTAGTATAGCACCTTGAGAAGCAAGATTGCTGCTCTTCTCTACCGCAATTTCCAATTTGGCTGCTGCTCTGTTAGAACATTTTGAGGATAGACAACCACAAGACTCACCACAACTGCCTCCAGAAGCACGGCATTCACATTTCATGGTCTTGCACGAAGAACTCTTGCTACATGAGCAGCACACATCTGACGGGTTGTCTCTTATAGCTAGAGTAGTCTTATCACCAGAAGATTCTGGTTTCGAACTTTCTAGATCAGAATTTGATGACTGAGAGCCTGAACGATGTCTGTGTTTAGAATTCCTTTTTCTTGCAGCCCGTTTTTCCAATGTAAGCAAATCATCTTCTGTATCAGCCTGTTTTTCCAACATATGCAAATCATCTTCTGCATCATAGTCAGAATCAGAGTGCTCTGATTCAGATGTATCCATATCCTCCATAAAGATGACGGAATTCCGATGTTCCTATACCATACAGAATTATAAGATATTAATAGCAGACTTCATATAATTACTTGGGCTTCTTCCACGTTTAAAATATTAACTTCTAAAAAAAATAAATCATCAATGCGGTACTCTATCACCCACTTTAAAATTCTTTTGATGTACCCCTCACATGCAGGCAACTAAAAGATTACGCTTTTGGATTGGAGTTTGACAAGATACTAAAATGGCAACAATCAACCAGTAATAAATAATTTGACTCTTTAAGAAGAGAAACAGATGACTGTTGTTGTTTTTAGCTGTATTCCATTAGAAGATGGGGGAGGGTGTTTACCTGCTTGCGCAAGTCATATGTGTGTCCTCCCATAGTCCCAGAGTCGTCTGTGTCCAAGGAGTACTGCTTCAAGGTCACATTCTGTTATCAAGTTAATACAAAGAAAAAATATGCAACCATTAGCTAAAAGTGCACACACATGCTTCCAAGTGCCATAAATTAAAACCCATGAGATGCAATAATTATTAACTTCAAAATAATGGGGCTTTAAGAAGAAGACAAAACTAGACAAGAAATAACTCGTAATCTCAACTGTATATACTATATAGAGTGTATTTTCAAGGGGGTTGTGAAGAGCCTCTCTTTTTAGCGTCATTGTGTTTTTTCATTCACACTTTGCAAAACTAGACCAAGAATAACTCATAAATCTCAACTTCATATAGAGTTATTTTCAAAGGTGTGCTATTTGTTTTAACAGTGAATAGAGCGAAGAGCCTCTACTTTAGCGTCATTGTGTTTTCTCATTCACAATTTGCAACAAATTTTCAAGGGAGTGCTATTTGAACAGTAGCATCGTTGTGCTTTTTCATTCACACTTCGCCACGATAACTGTCTCATCAATCTCATCATTTTATATAGAAACAACAATTTTTTGATCAGACAGCTAAATGGAATCCCTTCCCATCTCTCAAAATTGAGCCTAGTACAACATTTGAGTTATCTGAAAGAAAGAGGTAATTATATCATAAGTTCCAAATGTACTAACCTGAGACTTCACTTGACGAATAAGCTCAGCTTTTTGCATCTCCAGTTGCCGAAGAATACTGCTGAGTTTGAACACCTTTTCTTTCAAATCTTTGATTTCTGAATCTTTCTCTCTACAATAGACTTCTTTATCTCGTAATAGGCATCTTGGAAGACAAATTAAGCAAACAATTATTTAGTATTCTCTGGTACAAATTTGGTCTGAATGGTGAAAAGTGAAAACAGCAATGATGAACATGATACATTGCAGTGATAAATGAATGAACTTGATGCTACAGTTGACCTAAAGCTACGTGTACATGAAGCATGTTATTTTATTCTCTGGTACATTTGAGACACAAAATTGCAAAAAAACGAAGCAAGCAAGCAGTAGACAACAATATCACCATATAACCATTGCAGTATTTGGGTAAGTTTGAAAGGAAAACTTATTACCTAGATGATGATGCTATTGTAAACAGATGATTCATCACATTTTTAGCATCGGCAAGAGATCGAACTTGGTTCCAGCGTCCCCTGCCGCTAAACACCCTTTCACGCTCTTCAGCTTCCGACAAATGAGATGCCATTGAAACTAAGGTGCTAGATGAAGTGGCAAGCATATTTTCAAGCGCAAAAATCCTTGAATTTCTTGCACCAGGAGACATTCCTTGAGGATAATCTCTGCATAAAACACAATTCAACAAAACATGTTGGCACATTCATTGCAATTAAAATCCTCTTTAAATGAAGGTACAGGAGTTTCACAGAAAGAATAACTAACAGCACAATCTATCACCTCATATTTGTCTGCCGAAGAACCTCTGCTTCTTCCTTAAGCCTTGCAACCTCTTTGGCCATCCTAGCCCTCCTGCGATATAAAAATGAATAACTTAAATCAATTGTGCTAAAATCCACCCTAAATAGGAAAATCCACATCCACAAAAAATCCCTTAGATCTATACTGTCTATAGAAGTACATTAGGCATTTTCCATTATACTTTCCTAATACATTCTTTCCTAAGTTACTCATATTGTAGTCATATTCTTCAAGGTACGAAGGAGAAAGTATGTGTGGAGAAAAATGATGAAATTAATAGGTATTCTGAATTGCAATTCAAACTTCTGGATTGTTGTTTTTATTTAAAATGTGATATTTAACATCTTTTTAGCTAGCTTGTTAAGCACATAGCATATTTTTAGGACAGTTTATAACTTTAAACAAAACAAACAACAAATTTATAAAGGTGTTCAATAAACTAGATGACACTTGAAGATACTAAACATGTATCCAAATAACACACAATCAGAGTATGTATGTAGAGAACCCAATTTAACAATGAAACAGTCTAATAAGCTGATGTGAATATATCAAAGTCCAAGCAGTTTTAGATATAATCAGTTTTAGAGTAAATAAATAAATAAAAGCTAACTTGTTGTGATGAGGAAATAAGCAACTGCCAGTATCTAAGATAAAGTTCAAATTGAAATAAAAAGCTTGACTCACTCTTCCATTTGACGCTCATATGCAGTTCTTACTTCATGAACTCGTAATGTAACTTCAAGCTCATGTTCAATCGCTTGCATCAAAGCCTTCTCAACAGATAAAAAATTTGTTAGTATGAGAGAAACAATCCAACAGTGGTATTCAGACCCTTAATGACAGAATTATAGATACCTGGATTCCAGGACCATTTCCAGCACCTGCAAAACCAAGGAAAATTAATACTTAATTCCAAAATTTCAGAAATAAATATGAATAATATGATCCAGTGTATGTCTTACTAGATATTTCACGTGAGGAAGCCTTTCGAGATTCTAATAGCTCTTTTAACCTCTTTGTAGCCATAGAAGCTTCTTCAGTCTTTCGTTGCAGAACCTGGCGTGATAGTATACAAATTAAGAACTGCTTAATCAAAAACATACAAGGCAAAAAAATTTAGGTGGACATCAGCTTACCATCTTTTGTCTTTGGTTCAATGCTAATAATTTATGCATCTCATATTCATTCCTTCTTCCTTCTTTCTTAAGCTGTAAATCCGAAAGCATTTCAAAAAAATCAAACAGGTAAATACATTTATAATGCTCATAACAAAATGAAAAGACAAAAGAAATTAACAAGCTTTCTACCTGAAGAACTTCTTTTTCTCGTGATGCTTTCCATAACCTGAACTGCTCGGCCTCTTGCTTGATCTTATGTTGCAGTTGCACCTAAATTACACATAATATTAGTCATGTGCGAATAAAAAATAATTTATTTACATAACCAAGTTTTAACAAAAAAAAGATGGCACCTTTTGAGTCTTTATTCTCTGAATCTCATCTTGAAGTCGCTTTGAAGCCTCGTCACTTTTTTGTTTTTGCCTTAAGATTTGAGCTTGAGTTTCTTGTTTTTTCTTCAACTCAGAAACCTGCAAGCCAAACCAATAATAAGACATCTTAGACTTATAGCAATTAATTTAAGGTGAGTAGATGACTCGAAATTCACCTGTGATTCAAGGACATTCAACTTTTGGAGATAATTTTCCTTCAGCTTTTGAGCACCATCATCCATATTTGATGGTATATTACCAAGATTGTGTCTCAATTCCTCAATCTCTTTCTGCCATTGACATTATTATAAGGCTCTGATTACCAAAACTGACATTGAGATCATGGTGCAAGTGTTATGAGAAAAGCAGTAGGCACCTACCTGCAAAACTTTCTTTTCTTGTTCGAGCTCCAGAACTTTCTTCTCATAATGATTTTTAAGGACTGACGTATCAGCACTTGAAAACCTCTTCATTTCAGCCTTAAAGTAATTTAAGAACAAAATTGAATTGTTATTCAATAGATTCCAGAAGGTAAAATGATGTTGTCTAAGAAATATTATAACCAAGTACAATCTCCACAAAACCAAGTGTAACTTCAAACTTTACCTCCTTTTGTTCAAGCTTTTTGTCCAATTCTTTAAGCTCCTGATCCAATTTTTCTTGAAGTGAAGAATGTTCTAGCTCCTTTTCTTTATCTTCAACGTTATCTGCTAGTGTGTTAACAACAATATAACTCCAAGTTATATAGTTTGCAAATTCAAAGATACAAATGCTAAAAACACCAACCATAGGATCCATAAGAGGCCTAAAATCATAAACCAACATAGCAAGCGCTACAATGGATATCTAGTATTTTACCATATGTCCAACAGCCAAGAGAAACCACCAAAGGAATTTAATAAAAAGAAGTGTGAAAGTTACATGTTTAACCTATATAAAGAAAGAATATTGCCACATTACCTGGTACGTCAACAGCTTTGGTATCACAATCATCAAGATATGTGAACAATGCACCTTTTGAACGGGGCACATCATCATCCAACTCGAGACAGTCAATATAACGACTCTGTTTTGAGTTATTAAACTTTTTCAAGTGCAACAATTCCCCTTCTAATTCTTGAATTTTTGAGACGTATGACTTCACCAAATCAAAATCCTGTATAACAGTTTCTCAACATGTGTCAACAAATATATCTTAGTGATCCAAAAGTTGATATAACACAAGAGCAGAGATCAGTTGTTCATACCTGATCTGGATTGACATCAATTTCATCCCAGGATTTACCATTCCGAGCTGACTCAATTTTCATAATCAGCCTATCTTTCTCAACCTAAAACATTTAATCCATGCATGGGTAATCTATGCCTCATCTTTAATCAGATACAAAGATCTGTGTACTTGAAAGAGACTTTAGAAGAGTTCATACAACTATAGAATAAAATGAAATGAAAACAAACCTGAGCATCAAGAGCAAGTTGGCTGAAATGCTCAGAAGTGGCCCGGCGTTCTTGAAGCTCTCGTTGTAGCTCCGCATTACTTGCTTCAAGTAATGATATTTTGTGTTTCAAAATCTGAAATGTTAACATATATGTAAACGTCTACAATCATCACATAAGAAGCACATGCTAAAATTTATGTGCAATAAAGCACCTGAAGCTCCTCAAATGGTGTTCCAACATCACCACGATAAAATAGAAGCTCAGCCTGTAATTGCTCAATTTGACTCCGCATTTTTTGCATCTGAGCGGCCATTGGATCGCGATTGATCTTCAAAAGAATAAAAAAAAATGATGATTTCAAGAAAAAAGATGAGCAGAAAGCCCTCTAAAAAATTCTCATTTACTAAAAAGAAACTTACAACAGCCTTGTTCTGGATATTACGAGCACGATTTGCATACTTTAACGTGTTTAGAGTCTCCTCGGCATTGGTATCAGCAGGGCTCACACAAGCTACAATAGATACAATAATACAGAATTTAAATTTACCAGAAGCAACAGGTCTAAAATAACTCCATTTTGACTTGCATTAAGAACATACCGATCATCAGAGTTTTGCTATTCCCTCCTAGAGAATCCTATAAATTCAAATTGCAAATATTAGACATTATTAAACTAGAAGCAAATCAAAATATAACACAAAACCAAGTACAACAATAACAGTCAAGTCTTTTCCCAAACAATGTTGGAGTTGGCTACATGAATCCTTAAGCTGAGATCTTGTACTCACATTTTCCTACACTCTACTCTATCTCATGCTATCTTCTCTATTAAGCCAAATGCTATCATGTCTTTCCACCACAATTTCATTCCATGTTAACTCAAATCTACTCCTATCCCCTTTCAGATTCTCTTCACTGAATTCTCTCGCCTTTCCTCACTAGGTCGTTAATCTCCTTGTGCTCCATGACCCAAAACCCTTTGAACGATTTACCCGCATCTTATCTTTGATTGATGCTACCCCAACTTTTCCTCAAATAGTCGCATTCCTAATCTTATCATTTCTAGTGTTACCACACATGCGCACCTAAACATTTTCATCTCCGCTACCCCCATGTTACTGCTTTAAAAGTCACTTTGGAGTTTGGACTCAACACTCAATGTCAAAGAGACATTCTTTTATCACAAAGAATTTTTTAAGCCCTCCTCCACTTCAACCACCATGCATTAATCGCATTCCTAACATCCCTTTCAATCTGTCTTTGTTAATTACAGATACAAGTACCAAAACATGGTTAGTTTTGTAATTTCCAATCTTCTAGCATAACTGAAGCACCAGTCACTCTCTATTTTGCTAAAATTACACGTCATGTATTCCAATTTGGTTCTACCTATTTTATACCCCTTTGATTCTAAAGTCTCATGTACCAGTCTCCTTCACATTATAACTTGCTGCATTCAAATCCAGTTGGAAATATATTAAGAATATCAACATTTAAAGAGCAAAAAAAAAAAATGAAACTGCCTTGGAATTTTTATCAGTAAAAACAAAACAGAAATGTTTGGTGCAACAAGGAGGGGAAAAAATGTACCTGTAACAAGCGAGTTAACTTGCTATCACGGTAAGGAACATGGCCTCCTTCTTTGCGCTTCTTCTCATCTCCCAAGGCACTTATTACATTGCCAAGAGCCAATAAACCTTTGTTGATGCTGATTCCTGGAAAGGATAAAAAAAGAATGACAAATGGCTACAATTAGACAACTTCATGCAGTAAACAAACATAAAATGTTGAAACAAATACTAATAAGAAAACAGCCAAGTGCCAAAATAACGAGCTAAAGATCTTCATCCTGCTAGTATCCCATAACAAACCCATTACCCATAGTGTAAGAATGAACATACATTTATCCCATAATATTTTGATGCCTCTGATCCTGGAACATTTCAAATTTTATTTTTATTCATTTGATATACCTTCTTTAAAACGCATCCCATCTGCACCTGTCCGTTTTGCCCTTTCAGAACCAGCAAGGTCCACTAAATGCAGTTTTGCACATAAGATATCATCACCGGTATCATCATTGGTCACCCCCGTTGGGCCACTAGCAATCTTCTTTTGCTCAATGGTTATGGTGAAGATAGCATGAGAGCGACTGATACGCAAAAATTAAAAGAATTAAATATACAACTTAAAAGAAGAAATTGGAAAAATATTCTGTAACATAAGAAAGCAAGGAGTAATATAATACGACACAGAGGTATAAAAGGAGTTATACCCATGTAATTTGAATTCAAAGCATTTTTCAATAGTTATTTGAGTACTTGGAAAAAAAATCCTCAAGAAAAGTAACTTGTTGATAGAGAATGAGCATTTTGAAAAATTAACAACAATCGTCAAAATATATGATAATCAAATCTATCAATAATATAATCAATAATGGACATATATGTGTTAGAACAATGACAATTACACAATACTATTGTGAACGTGCTATTCCATTTTTTCAAAACTTCTTTAAATAACATAATGTATCCAAATCTAGTGCATATAGGATCTTCTCAAAAGTGCAGCACAGTTCAGATTGGCAGGGGAATGCATTTAAACTTGATAAAACCAGACACATAACAATCATCTAGGTTAGCCAATATGAGAACCAGATCATAATTATAACAACCACATGGAATAAATTAGACTTTTGAAAGAGGCCTCAACTAAACTTGAGCAGAGAAGTGCCAGCTAAATATCATGAATAAAAAAACATAAACAATAAGAACAACAAAAAAACAGAGGACAACGAAAAAACAGAGGACAACAAGTTATTTGAGTCAGCACCTTGATTGACTATTCATATTCGTACTTCCAGTAGCACGAGATAAAGAACCGCGTGCGAGATTTGATGCCATCTCTTCCTTGGTTCTAACTTCTGCCTCTGTCACCCCAGCAAGTGTTATCCCTCCATTTACTGTTTCCCTTATTTGTATGGGTACTCTTGCTGGCACAGCAAGCTTTGCTAAATGTGCACCTTCGCCTTTGCTCAATGCCGGTGAATTTGGGTCAAGCAAGTCAAATACTTCTTCCTTAAAAATCTGGTACACAAATGAATAACTTGCATGTAAGTACAAACTTCACATTACACAATACACAGAAGAAGAAAATAGATCATATCTCAACTAAAACATCTTTCACCTCAATAAAGGACACCCTAATCAGAAACTCTGTGGAGTTTTTTAACGCCTCAACTTTTGCATATATGTTCTCCATGACTTTAGGTATAATTCCACTATTGCTTTCCGCACCATTATAATTAGTCCCCATTGTATATGTTTTCCCAGAACCCGTCTTCAGCACAGCAGAAGCAAACAATTAAAATCTGTTAGATACTGGTGACAAACCCAATCACACTGAGGAAACGAGAATTAAATGTCAAACCTGTCCGTATGCAAGCACAGTCGCATTGTAACCGTGAAATAGAGCCTCTACCAGCGGTGCAACACAGTCATCATATATCACTCCAGAAGGTTTTCCGGAACTTCCATAAACAAAATCATACGTAAAGGAATGCGTCCCGATTTGCACCTGCATACATGCCCGACCACATCAAATCACAAATCTCAATATATTAAACAATAAACACCCTGTGACTCTCAATCCAAAACCAAAACTCGTTAACTCTGCAAAATTAAATCACAAGAGCTCAATAAAACCGTACTGTAACAAAAAATGCAATACCTGAGGTTCTCCGGGAACAACGGTGATGCAATCTGTACAGCCATTCAAAAGCTCCGGAGTGATAAGAGGCCTAATGTTGACGGCAACTCTCACGCATTCAGAATTCTCCATCTCCAAACTAGACACAACAAAACGGATTGAAATTCAATACACAAACCTAACAAAACACAAGATAATCGTGAAGCGCACAAGATTTGTGGTTTCAAATCAGCAAAATTGGAGAATCGATGAACATATAGGTCAAATTGATGTCAAAATGTAACACAAAAATGCGAAAATTAAAGCAAAAAACATGTGAGAGAGAGCATACAGAGCTGAGAAGGGTCGATCTGAGGCGTGAGGAAGGAGACGGAGAGGAGGGAAGCGTGCGGTTTGGGGGCGAGGTTTTTTTTTTTTTTTTGGTTCCTTTGTTGGATTTTGAATTGAGGAAGAGACAGAAATATGCAGAGACCGATTTTGAAAGACAATATAAATAATGGCGCCCAGATCCGAATTCAAATGTACAGTCCCGTGACTTTCACGTGCCGTCTCCAACGGTCCTCTCTTTCCCTTTTTGAAACATCAGCCCACAAGAATTCAAAAATTAGGGAAATGACCATGTCTTTTTTTTATAATTGTGGCAACTAACCTAGTAGGCCCCAAATGGCTTCTTTTCTCGCACCCTTAACACCAATGTTGGAGTCCATTTGGCCTTATGGCTCCTGGCTGTG
>JAYMSZ010003368.1:0-10657 GCA_036897665.1 Pelargonium citronellum | reverse complement strand
AGGTTCCGGCAAACTTTTCCAAATTCCGGTGGTGCTATGAAGTTTCCGGCGACATATCAAGAACATGTTCTTGGTTAATGAAGATGAAGTGAATGGTATTTTTGGAATTTCACTAAAAAGTTGGGTCATGCGCTGAGCACATGATCAAATAGTTTCAATTACGTCAAATATAACTGACGGAATGGTAGAAGAAAATGATAGGGGGTCTACTGTTGAATAAGGGGTGCCTAGTGCATAAGATGTAAAGGACAGTGGGTCTTTCTGTAATTACCCCTTTATAATATGTGTGTGTATATATATATGCATCATCAACTTGTTGAATACATGGAGGTTGTGTTCCCTTGTAGTATATCACTTTGATCATCGATTAGGTTAAGTAACAAAAAGAATAAAAAGAACACAAGACTTTGAACCTCTCAACACAAAAGTTTACTGATCTGTTCAACAAATGTGATTCTTAACTAGATGCATTTATTTGTATAGAACAAAACAAACACCGTTATTGATGAGCAATAATGAGGCAATGACACTAATTATTTGCCTCTCAAACAAAATAACCCGCTAAAGAAAATGCACATCCAAACTCTTCCCTATTTTCTTTACCCATGTTATCATTGAATCCAAAAATATTGATCTCTTTTTTATAAGCAAAGGAAACCACCTATAGATCATTAGGGAGAGTTTTAAAGCTGGACCTCCATGGTCTGAACAGTCAAATTACAATCATCCAACATGAGTTTATAAGCACCCACAAGCGGGTGAATAAGATTACAAATAGAGGAGATAAGATTATTGATGAAACAAAAATGGGGTAAAAAGTCAACAACACGATATGCTCTCCTGTCATTTGAATGCATCACAAAATCCTCAAACTTCTAAGTTTTACTTCTACATTTTAAAATAAGAGCACGAAAAGGATGAGATGAGCAGTCAGTTAATTAAAACAATTATTATCTTAAGATACCAACCAATTCGTGGAATTAATGTTGCATCAAGGTTGTCAAAGAAAAAAATATATGCATAGCAAATAGTAGGGCCATGGAGCCACTTATCATCTTTTTTGCCCTTTAGATGTCATATTGCAAATTATATATGGTCCACACCAATATTATTTCTCTTTAGTTTACGAGTTTCTTTGTATAATTCAATGTTAACGTTCACTTTTTTCTTCATTGCTGCCCCCAAAATGATGATTGTCAAGTCCCACATTTAAAGAAGCATAAGCACATATGTTGCTCTTAAATTCATGCTAAAAGGAAAAGCAAAATCACATATATATACCATATCACAAGGCAATTGATTTATTCTAGTTACATTTAACCTTGATTATTGAACACGATGGACTAATATCGATCCACTTAGTATTTTTGTTCGAGATGACCATTGATACTTTCTTTTTACTCAGCTAAACGAAATGTTGGACTCAACCAAATACAAAGAACCAACTTGGGGTATGCGATTAGACTGAGATTTAAACATTTGAACTTTGAAATTTCGGATTAAGGGCATGTGCACCATGATATAACATCATTGTTAAGTAAAACATGGCTAAGATGTGAGCCATACGTTACATCTCGGACGTGAAAATAACTATATCTATTGTGATTTATAAGGTTATACCAAATAAGCTAAAAGAATATACAAAAACTGTAAAAATTAATAAATTATTCATTTCGCTTTGAATAAATCAAGTATTTACACTCACAAAGTTCAAAAGAGACTGTCATTACCTGATTAGTTGATAGTGATCTCATGAGTCATAGTTGACGTGGTCATGATTCAAACAAGGCATGGTGGTGATGAGGTCGCCCATGAAATATTAGGTTGGAATTCAAGGTGGAGTTCGAGAGGTTACCAATATGACATATCTTATTTGAGATTTTCAACGTGTGCTTACCAACATGGAATATCACTTAGGTGAGAGAGTCTAATGGTCCGGGTCATGTGACTTTTCAATGTCATGTCTTCCATCTACCGATGGGCGACCCAAGAGTACTCCTCGAAGGCACGAGGTAACACCGTGCTTGTTGGGTCGCTTCGAGATGTCCAACGTGTTAGGTCAAGTCGTAAGGTTGATTAACCTCCTAGTGGTCCAAAGAATGCTAAATTGTGAGAACTTGGGTATTTGAGAATCAAAGGTATGACACTTTAGAGTATAAAATTAGTAACCATATGTTCAAATGACCAAGACAAATCAATTAACTATTACAAAGAAAAGTTGAAAACGAACACTAATTACGTTGGCACTCGAGACTTATCTACATTGTACATCCCAAATAAATTTCACTAACAACAACCTAAACCGATTGAAGATTTTTACTGGGAGCTAGCTAGAGGACAAGTCCCAACCGCTTGGAAGATGACTTTATTGAGCTCAATGTTGTACTTGTAGCCTCCACGCACATAATGTATAAAACTTTGTGTTTCTCACATGGAAATTGAAATTTGAGACAAAAAAAGATAAAATATAAGAAGCCGCTTGAAGAAAATACGAGAAAAAATTGGATCATAAAACATTTTTTTTGTACTGAAACAAAGTAACAAACCATCTATATATCTCTTGGGGCTAAGCGGTTACTAAAGATCATTATGGGTCCTCGAAAACCATCAACCTTTTCCTTAAAATATGTTTCCGCCGTCACCCCAGTTGGTTTTGTTGTCAACGTTTTACTAAACAAACATTTGTCCTAAATAAGCCCCCTATCACATCAATCATGAGCATTAGCATCCATCCCAACTTTACAAAACACTCCACCACAGGAGCACGAGCTGTTTACGAGCATATCGATATGACGTGGCTCGGCTAGCGCGTTTAAGTATTTGTGTTTAAAATCACATTGTTCGACTCATTTAGTTAAACAAATTTTCAGCCTGACTCGATATATTTAAAAATTGTATATTTCTATTACTAAATAAACAAGTTTTCTTAACGTTTCATAAATGTAAAACACACAATGATTTGGACTTTCACTACTGAAAGGTCAACCCTATTAGTAGAGTTTCACTTGCACTATTATATTTAGCCACTTTTCTTTACATTTATCTGATGTGGGATATTATCACCCACTTCAACAATTACAAAAACGAAATGAGTTGGGGGCTTGAAGACCAATCCACCCAGACATATATGCACATCAAAGAGACTGAAAATGTAACTAACACATGGATCACTCGTTTCACGGATCAACTTGTAAACATAAAAGTGACACTACCAAACTGAGCCACGATAACTAAAACATCATAAATGATTAAACCGAGACACTGAAATTATCCACATTAGCCTGATCATAATCAAGTTGAAGGCATCAAAATCTTTCATCCAGTCTGAAAAGCACGAATAACTGACAATGATTGCACTCGGCAATCACGTGGGAAGCTCTGCCAACCGCTTATTTGTCACCATCACGTCTGTCATCTGATTCGATAATAAATAAACAGCATAAATTCGACACAAACCCGATTTAAGTTGAACTCAAAACTACTTCTATTCGGGTTGTGTTGGTGTTGTATCATGAGCCATGACCTAAAGTGACAGCACTAGTGCACTACCAACCACCTCTCTCTCTTTCTATTTGCATTAATTTGTGTAGTAGTAATAGACTGGTAGTATTCAATTTTCATTATAGACCAGTCAAGTCAACCAACCATTTTCAAATTTAAAGCTCTCTCAATTCTATATACCATTTTCTATCTTTTCCTTTTCCCTTCTTTCCTCCATTTTAGTCGTTGAACGCCGGCATGGTCGGCGCACCGAACTAGCAAAGAAATGGCATTTTTTTTAGGTAAGGGCACATAACAATCCACATTGGTAATTGGTAAAAGAAAAGAAAAGAAATGGCACAAATTGCTCATGTTCTCAAAGACATAAAAAACAAGTCTTGATTCTTGATTCTTGAATGATTGACAATAGTCTCAACTCTCAAATGGGTTAAAATAAAAATTTCCCATTCACTACCCAACACAAGTGCAATACAGATTGGTGATTGTCCAGCAAAATGGTTCCAAAAAGAGACCCAAAAATTGAATATTTTGAGGATCCTATTTGTCCATTACACCACACAAACCCTCCCCAGAAAAGCAAAAATAAAAAATAGTGTAAAAAAAAATTAAAAGAAAATAATTGTAGGACTAGTACAGAAGATTACAGATACTAGTTTCTTTATCTTTTTTTTTTTCTTCTTCTTTAACTGCTTTTGCTTTGAAGATGAAGACCAAAACTGGAAGAAACATAGAGGTTATAGAGATCTCTATAAACTTTGCTGACCTGACCACGGTCAGGCTGTGTTGAGCTGACCAGGTCGTTTTTATGTTCAAGAACTGAACTTTAAAGTGAAACGACATGCCCGTTTTCTTGCCCCATCATGTTGCTTTGCTTCTTCTCTTTCTGTGTCTTGATATTTGGGTTAAAATATAGTAAATTAAAAAGATGGTCTTGAGACCCAGCTTCTGTGTCTGTGTGTCTCACTCTGCATATTGTGTTGCCACTTTATTCTGTTCAAATTCTGATACTTTGCTGTTTACTGAGAACGAGGCTCTTTGTTTTCTCTCTCTTTCTCTGTGTAATGTTAAGGGAAATATATGTCTGCTGCATTGTCTTGTTCCGCTTCAGAATCTATTGTCTCATCACTTCCAGCCAAATAAAGCTTATTCTTCTTCTCTCCCCAGTTTGTGATTTCATGTTTTCTGGATTTTGGGTTTCTCAGTATATACACAGCACCAGAAGAGGAAAGAAGCAGAACCCATTTCCTGTTTTGGACTCTCCTATTTTGGGTCTGAGAGCATTTAGAGTTTTAGAGGCTACTGAGGCTAAAGAACCGAGCTTTATTTGTTACTTGCAGAGAAAAAAACAAAAATTGGGGTGGGTTATTGTTCCTTTATTTTGTGAGCACTTGTTTGCTGCTGGTTTATGAAGCAATAGAGGTAGCAGCAGTGGTGTTGGCACAATGGGAGATGGGAACTCCAAGAAGAGCAAGGTTTTTCACACACTCTCTCCCTCTCTTTTCAGGGAAATCAGATTCTGCAACAACATCAATATATGCAACTTGTTATTATTTTGCGTGTGTAATTTTTTTGATGGGTGGCTGAAATTATTAACTGGGTTTTCTGTTTCTTGTTTGGTGAAGCTCTCATGGTCAAAGAAGATGGTCAGGAAGTGGTTCAACATCAAGTGCAAAAATGAAGAGTTTCAAGCAGATTCAGTGGGTGATGGAGGTGGGTATTTTCTTGTTAGTCTCTCAGGGTGGTTGGGTGATAGGTTCCCTTTTACCCAATTAGGGATTCCAGAGTTGGATTTTTAGCATCAGTACCCTGAGAAAGAATAATTTAGGCATGTGAAGCTATGAACTTTATGTTTGGCATTGTTGTAATTGAAGAGAAACCTTATGCTCAATTAGGCACAGTGAGGTCATTGTTATTTGATTTGGTGTTATAATGGTGGTTTGCTCTACAGGAGGTGAAGTAGAATACAGAACTAGCATATCCGAAAGGGAGCCATGCACAAGCAAGAAAAGCAAAACAGGTACTCCATTAGTGGAAACTCCCTAATCCTGCTAAATTGGAGAGACAATTTTGTAAGGAAATGTTACGTGGCTTAGTTAAATACAATGACCTTTGATGTTACTTCCCATATTTCATATTGCTCATTTAAATTTACAGAGAAATTTGGCAAGGGTCCAGAGCAAGTTCGGCGAGGGAGAATGAATCTTGACCACCCTCGAATCGTAGATGTTCAAAACTACAGGTATGCATTTTCTCCTTTTGAACAATTGGTGGTGTTCTTCCTTTTGCATGTTTTATTTCTGTGTTTCTTAGTTCTAACTTTTTTATCTTCTCTAATTTTTTTGGAGCAGTGTCTTTGTTACTACATGGAATGTGGCTGGAAGATCCCCGCCGAATAACTTGAATCTAGATGATTGGCTTCATGCTGCACCTCCTGCAGATATATATGTTCTTGGGTATGTTTGCTTCCCCATTGCTCAGAAACTTATTGTCAAGTCCATGGCTGATGGAAGGCTTTATCTTTCTTGTCCCTTTCAGATTTCAGGAGATAGTACCATTGAATGCCGGTAATGTTCTTGGTGCAGAAGACAATGGCCCTGCGAAGAAGTGGTTGGCTCTCATTCGAAAGAGTCTGAATAATCTTCCTGGAACTAGTGGAACAAGTGGGTGCTATACACCATCTCCTATCCCTGAGCCAATTGTAGAGTTGAATGCAGATTTCGAAGGATCAGGTCGGCAGAAGGGATCTTTCTTCCCACGCCGATCTTTCCAGACAACCAGCAGCTGGAGAATGGACAATGACCCTTCAATCGCACAACCACGGCTTGATCGGCGGTTCAGTGTTTGTGACCGTGTAATTTTTGGTCACTGGCCAAGTGACTATTCTCACAGGCCTAGTGACTATTCCCACCGGCCAAGTGACTATTCCCACAGGCCAAGTGATTATTCCAGAAGGTCCAGTGACTATTCCAGAAGGCCGAGCGATTACTCTAGATGGGGTTCATCTGATGATGATAATGGGCCGGGAGATTCGCCAAGTACTGTATTGTTTTCTCCGATGTCCTATGCTGGATCCACGGCAACTGAAGATGGATATAGAATGCCAGGGCATTCAAGGTACTGTTTAGCTGCAAGTAAGCAAATGGTTGGTATATTTCTCACAATATGGGTGAGAAATGATTTGAGGGATCATGTCAAAAATTTGAAAGTATCTTGTGTAGGCAGAGGATTGATGGGGTACCTTGGAAATAAGGTAAACTCAAGTGAACTGAGTAGATTATTATAAACTATTTTACTCTGATTATCCCATATTATATTCACTGACAAGCCAATGTTTTGCCTAATTTTGCAGGGATCCATTTCAATAAGCATGTCACTGCACCAAACAACATTTTGCTTTGTCTGTAGTCACTTAACATCTGGGCAAAAGGAAGGCGATGAGCTACGGAGGAACTCTGATGTCATGGAGATCCTTAGGAAAACAAAGTTTCCTCGAGTAAACAGCTCAGGGGATGAGAAGTCTCCAGAAACAATCCTTCAGCATGAGTAAGGCTCTTCCTCATCAACCCTCAGTTACATTATGTTCTTAATTTTCAGTGAAAAGAATAAATAAAATAAGAACAGAGAGTGAGGAATGTTTACTGCACAAAATGAGATCATTTGTCTTCCATGGGATTTGAGATGAATCCTTCCTGTTTTGACATTGTCCAAGGTTAACCTTTTAAATTGATATCAACCGTATAGTATATATTTTTTTTGTGGAGAAACTATTATCACAGTAAACTCCTATTTCAGTTTCTTGGTGAATGTTGATTCACCAAGAATAAATTATAACCAATTGCTTGATTTTTTTATCTAGTCGAGTTATCTGGCTTGGGGACTTGAACTATCGCATTGCTCTGTCTTACCGGTCTGCCAAGGCACTTGTCGAGATGCAAAACTGGAGGGCATTATTACAGAATGACCAGGCATGTTCATATATTCTCTCACAAAAATTGTTCTTTCCCTTTTTTGTTTTGAAATGATTTGTTTCAACGTAAATTGAAGGTTGTGTTGTTTGCAGTTGCGGAGAGAGCAGAGAAAAGGTCGCGCTTTTGTGGGTTGGAATGAAGGGAAGATTTATTTCCCACCAACATACAAGTATTCAACCAATTCAGACAGATATGCAGGCGATGATGTGCACCTGAAGGAGAAACGTCGAACACCTGCTTGGTAAGGACAACCACATTACATAAACAAAATTAATAGCACGACTCAAGAAAATGAGTCAAATGCAAGTAGCTGCAATGGACCCAAATGGTCATCGTTACCCGTTATTTATTTTGGCTGTTAATTTAATGTAAATTTTCATCGTGAAGGTGCGATAGGATTTTGTGGTATGGAGAAGGCCTCCATCAATTATCCTATGTTCGTGGGGAATCAAGGTTCTCAGATCATAGACCAGTTTATAGCATGTTTTGGGCTGAGGTTGAGTCAGTTCATAATCGAATGAAGAAAAACGCAAGTTATTCTAGTTCCAGGATTGAAGTAGAGGAGCTTTTGCCATACTCACATGGATACACTGAACTAAGCTTCTTTTGAAGGATTTGGGAATGGTTTTGCTCTGCATTTTGAGTATGCTCTCTCTCTCTCTCTCCCACGCGCACACACATACCCATACTGTATACATTACATTGGACACAAGAAAAATACATGATCTCTTTGAGATGCAAGCTCAAACAGAAAATGCACCCAACATATTGTCCAAAGGTGTTACTTTTAGATTTTGGTTTCTTTCCTTTTTGATAATTTTGTTCGCATATCTCTTGCATCTTCTTACTCTCATCTATTTTTGGTCCCCAGTTACAGGTGGGAACCACACTTTGATGAATTTCATTCTTGATGGGTGATAAAGACACCCCTTGCCCACAAACCGAAAAAGGTTTGTCTGCCTCTTCTTTAACCTTTCTTGGTTTTGCTGTTATAATTTTCTTGTTCTAATATTATATTTACTTCTAGGATCAGGTGTAGATATTATAGTTCGGTTGACTTACTTTGATTCGCACATATTCGAATCTGCACCATCGATCATCATACCTCTGTAAGCTAACATCATCCGAGCTCGAGTTTAATGCATACTTCAACTCCCCAATTAACCAATACTCTCCTTGGCCGCACCTATATCAAGGGTGTGCACAAGCACTTGCATTCTCGAAACACAATTAGGTACCATTCTCGTAATCACTGGTTTTGTTTTGTACTTATGTAATAACAAATGTTAAACTGCAGGATCGACTCATTTGATCAATCTTCGTTTGTTTTTGCAGGATGAGCTAACCCGATTGCAAGCCGCGAAGTGGACAGCTAACAATGATGATTGTTTTATTTATATTCTTCTTTCTAATTTAAAGAATAGTTTCGATGACTAAAGAAGATGAGAGATGGTCAGAATAATCATTTAGTTTCTTTTTCTTTTCTTGGTTTGAAATGGAAAGTGGAGAGTTAAAGATATGATATGTACTCATTACCAAAGTGATAGGAATGAATGAAAAACAACATAGAATTTGAGGTTATTAATGATAGAAATCTGAAAAGTCTCCCATGCCAATTTGCCATCTCTGCTTGCTTGCTGCTAGCTTATGATTTTACTGAAAAGTTTTGGAATCTCCACACTTCACTCACACACGCATAAACACAAGCATGCTTTACTTTTCCTCCACAGTGAAGTGATTAAACAATCTAGAAAAAGCAATGGGAACAGTGTAACAGGCTTGGCAGTTTTATTGGAAGCCATGATTTAAAGTGTTCTCTTTTCTTTTATCACCACATTTGTCTCTTCTAGCACACTTGATCATTAGGCACAACACACAGAACAGAGCAGAAACTTGTTTTATTGTATTTTATTGTAAGCAGTAAACACAAAGCAATATATTTATGTAAACACTAGTTTAGTGCATATAATAACCTTAATTGGTTTGTTGGAATGTTGGATCAAGTGCTGAACAACCCTGAAACCAAATTTGCTGATAGCGACTGATCTTCACCTTTGTTTTTTCTTGTTTTTTTTTTTTTTAGATTTGTGGAATGGCAATGAAAACTATCAGTCAAGACTAGTCAAAAACCCAGAACAATTAGGGTTGAAGATGCTTGTTACTGCATTATGCAGAAACGTAAAAGTGAGTTTGATTCCAATGAAATGGTCCTATCATGATGGTGACAAAGTTTGATTAAAACGAAATGGTCCTATCAATATCATGATGGTTGTGACAGGACTGTGCATGTATGTATGTATGTGACTCTTCTTTGCCATGCATGTTTGCTTTAGTTTAGTCCAACTGTAGGCTTGCTGCAGTTCATGTTGGGTGCAACAAGCCAACCAACCACCACTGCTAGGCCAATGAAAACCAGTTTGGATGGCTGGCCAGCCTTTTATCACCACAACCACTAGAGGGGCTTGTGGCTGCTTCTTCAGGTTGTTTGTGCCTCTTCTTACTTTGTAATTGGTTGGTTGCAGGAACTCTACATATGAACTCATCAACTCATCACCATTTTTCTTTTGGGTAAATATGCAACACATAGTTGTGGTATTGCTCACAAACAAACAAGTGATACCAAAATAGTTTTTCGTTGCACTCAAATTTTTAATATAGTAATCAATATGTAAATTCTATATATATATATAAAAGGTAATGACACCCCATTGAAAACATATTGTCAAGTTTTGTGCTCAAATTAAGCCGTCAGTAAGATGATGATACATCATTAAAATCATGTATTTAGCGAGTCACTACGTTCCCACAAATTCATATTAAAACATTTATGAATTGTTTGGCTTAAAAGGTTATCCACCAATAATGTCATTGATGCTCGGTTGAAAAACATGAATTTTAGGGGATGCTCACATTTGTTTTAACCTTTGTACAAAAATCTTGTCAAATTTTGACTTAGCCAAAGAAGTTTTTTATTTCTATTTTTATTATTTTTTTAATCTATCTCTACCAATCACTCAAAACTTTACTGCTTGTAAAGTTGATGTGCTATTAGTTATCAGGGAAAATTACACATACCACCATTCAACTATACACTTTTTAACCCTGACTATCATCAACTATTGAAACTAACTACTGGCTAAAAAACACCATATAAAAAATTTTTTTTTTCACAAATTTTCTTTTCTTCA
>JAYMSZ010003367.1:0-10658 GCA_036897665.1 Pelargonium citronellum | reverse complement strand
TGCTGGGCACATGACTCAATTATTGGAATATTCTGTTAAAGTTAACGGAAATTTTGGAATATTCCGTTAAAGTTAACGATTGGCATAGTTCAGGGTATTAAATAGTTAGTTTCAATAGTTGAGGGTAGCCAGGGTTAAAAAGTGTATAGTTGAGGGGCGGTATGTGTAATTTTCCCTAAAAAATATTTCATCATCATGTGACCAGCACATGTTAACAAAATAAAATATTCCGTTAAATTTAACATTTTACACTTTTAATAAAAAGATAGGGTAGTTAGCAGTCGACTTTTAAAACACAGGGGGTCATGTGTTTTTGGTCATAAACACAGGGGAGTTTAGTGTAATTACCCCCATTTTTAAATAATGAGCATACTAATTGATATACTTCAAGAGTTTAAATCCAATTTAAAATTTGTTATTTACCAAAACGTTAAAATTCAATTTGCTATTCATCAAAACGTTCAAATTTAGTTTAAAATATTGATATTCGTCAAATCGAATGAAACCGACCACAATATTTGTAAACCAATTTAGTCGGTCAAGCAACTAATTTTGTCGGTGATCAATGCTAAAATTAAATCACAATAACCTATTTATTCTAGCGAAATACAATCTGTTTTAATTTTCAACTAAAACTCTCGGTTAATACATTAACAAATTACTAAATTATTTAATGTACGGTAAGAATGAAGACCCGAACAAAGCCGGGTGACATAAACACCAGTATTGGGTATTATTGGGAAATTTTAGGTCATGTGGCAGACACAGGAGAAGAGAGACGTCGTTTTTTCAGTGGTGAAAATTCCCCAATTTTGTTAAGCCCCCAGAGTATATAAGAAAAAGCTCAGACATCAGAATCTGGGCTTAGATTTATTTTGTACAAGTCCAGTGCAGTCCAGTCAATTCTTGCTTCTGCTTCTGCTTCTGCTAGGGTTTTTAACTCCCAAACTTGGCGGGAAGAGAAAATCCGAGAAAACCAGAGCTCGTCAGAAGCTGCAAGATTGGATTGGGATGGGCAAGGACGAGGAGGAGATGAGGGGAGAGATAGAGGAGCGGCTCATCAACGAAGAGTACAAGATATGGAAGAAGAACACTCCATTTTTGTACGATCTGGTCATCACTCACGCTCTCGAGTGGCCCTCCCTCACCGTCGAGTGGCTTCCTGACCGCGAGGAGCCTCCCGGCAAGGACTACTCCGTCCAGAAGATGATTTTGGGCACCCATACCTCCGAGAACGAGCCCAATTACCTCATGCTCGCTCAGGTCCAACTGCCTCTCGAAGATGCTGAGAACGATGCCCGCCATTACGACGACGATCGTGCTGACCTTGGTGGCTTCGGCTGCGCCAATGGCAAGGTATGTTAAGTTTTTCTTTGGACAAAATGGGGGATTTTTAGAAAATTTGGGGTTTGATGCTCCTCATGATTTAGGGTTTTTGTTCTTCTGGAATTGATTCGATTTAGCCGTTTTGAATGTAGGTTGCTGTCTCATGTATTTTGTGATTGTTTGAGGGGAACTGTTTTATGGGAAAGAATAATAATGAATGAACAATTTCTGGGATGATATAAAAATTAATAATTTGCCTTAAGTAATTTCTGGGATAATATGAATTAATAAATTGCCTCTTTATTAGCACCGCAAGAGAGTGCAATCACAGTCTCAGTGTAAGACAAAGGATTGGGCTTGATTTGCATGATATGGCTAAATTCATGGCTGCTTATGATCCCTCAGAGGATATGAATCACTGTCTCTCCAAATTGGATTGCGAATTGATTTTAACAACTATGGTTGTAGATCTGTATGGTTGGTTTAGATGGTTGTATTTGTGAAAATGATTATATTCTAATAATGCATGTCAGTTTGCTCAGTACATATCTTTTGTGAATACCAATTCTTATTCAAGAAACAATTTGTTATTTTGATTAACTTTCGTAAGTACTTTTTTAATGCTTTTGATATAATGGTATGTCATAAAGCCTACAGGCTTCATGTTCTTAGATGTAATGGCTGTTTTATGTTTTTTTTTTTCTGCTTTAGGATGATATTTCACAATTCTTTGTGTGCAGGTACAAATAATCCAGCAAATAAATCATGATGGAGAGGTTAACCGGGCTCGTTACATGCCTCAAAACCCATTTATTATTGCCACCAAAACAGTTAGTGCTGAAGTTTATGTTTTTGATTATAGCAAACATCCATCTAAACCTCCTCTAGATGGCTCTTGCAGCCCCGATTTGAGGTTGAGGGGCCACAGTACTGAAGGATATGGTTTATCCTGGAGTAACTTCAAGCAGGGTCATTTACTAAGTGGTTCTGATGATGCTCAAATTTGCCTGTGGGACATTAATGCAAATCCTAAGAATAAGGCTCTTGAAGCTAATCAGATTTTTAAGGTACAACTTTCTGCTTATGTTGGACATATTGTTCTTAATCTTATATGGCTCATTAGCATATTCGAGCCCACTCCAACCCCTTATATTATTTTACATACACTTTACCTTACATACTAGGCATATCAGTTATCACAAATATTGGATTAGAGCATGTTGACAGGAAATACTGGGTTTCAAAGACCTAATTCAGGCACTTGGTCTCTAGAACTTTGTATAATACAATCAGAAATGTGATGCCATCAGCCGACATTGAATACATTATTGTATTTTCTGTTGCGGCTAGCATTTTTGTGTAATTTTCATTGTCAAAACTGGTGTATAATATGTGCATACACAGGTTCATGAAGGTGTAGTAGAAGATGTAGCATGGCATCTGAGGCATGAGTACTTATTTGGTTCAGTTGGAGATGATCAATACCTACATATATGGGATCTCCGGACACCATCAGTTACTAAGCCTATTCAATCAGTAGTAGCTCACCAGAGTGAGGTGGGTAATTATTTACTAGTATTATTTATCAACTTCCAAATTCTTTTGTTGTCTTATCAGTTTCATTCTACTTAAGAGGAGATGCAGAAACTATGATTTTTTATCTAGCATTTTGCTTTATTTCTGAAAGAGTAGGAAGGATAACCAAAGTGGATCAACCAAGTGTACCAAGTTCATTTTATTAAGTTACTTTTTGACTTTTGGAGGATACTCATGACTCGTGAGGTCTCTGAATGAATTGCCATTTCCTTTCTAATTTGGTTTCTGTAGCATCCTCCAAAAGACTCTAAGAAGCTGCTCTTTGACCTTCATTGGACTAAAAAAAGAGAAATAAAGAAATCTCTTCCCATGCCAATTAGGTTCCTAGTAATGTGCAGATGTTTCTGCGATAATTTTTGTCATTGGTTATCTTAAGATAAGACACCTTGAGATTAAGGCAGCCAATGTGTTTGGAATTGTCAATCTCATTGGCTTGTTATAATCCTTGTGGAATGATCTTATTCTGCATATCAGAAAGGATGCGATCCTATAAATCCACCAACTAATGCTATTTAAAACTTGGGAGCTTATATACACCACGTTCCATTAAAGCGGACTGCTTCATATACCAGTTCACCTCTTCCACCTATAAGCTCAGATTTTGGATTGGAACTTGGCATGTTATCAAAGCTGGGTTCTGCGCCCTTGTCTGTTTATGTTATCCTTCCTGTTATGTTTGTTTTTTGCTGGAACTTATTATGTTATTCATAGTTAGAGTGGTGGAAGTATCCTGTATAGATTGTCTGTGGTGTTGGAGGCTGTTCCATTTACCAATTGTCCTCTTCTAACCTATTAGCATAATCTTTTGGGTTGGAAAAGTGACATATTATGTGCCATCGACTGATTATCCAAAAGGAAATGGCTTTCCCTTGCATGTTGTTATTACTTCCAAGGAACAACAAATTAATTGTTATCTCGTCTTCTAACCTATGTATTTTAAGGTTGTGCTTATTTTGTTGTTCATAATTTTGAATTAGGTTAATTGCTTAGCGTTCAACCTTTTCAATGAATGGGTTGTGGCTACGGGGTCTACTGACAAAACTGTTAAGTTATTTGATCTACGCAAGATCAGCACCGCACTCCACACCTTTGACTGTCACAAGTAAGATTTTGTCCTTCTGTGTGAATTGCTCTTATTTATTTCTAATAAAATCCTGGTATTCAGCTGGGGTATCTGATTTATTTTCCTTATTCGAGGCGAAGAACAATTTTTCTCTCACTATTTTCTGGGCTTGTGCATGTGGACAAAATACTGTATATTTATTATCTTGAGCTCAGCATTTTCTGTATATAACAGGGAGGAGGTTTTCCAAGTTGGTTGGAATCCAAAGAACGAGACTATATTGGCTTCATGCTGTCTTGGTAGACGGCTGATGGTATGGGATCTTAGCAGGTCTGTTCTCCATCCATGCCTCATATTTTGTCCCTTTTCTGTGTGATTGTTTCTATTTAGTTAGTATAGTTGCTTTACCACTTGATCCCATGGTCATTGGTTGGGTTATTATATGCTGTACCATATTACAATGAGACACACACAAATAGAGCATGATACAATTGTTTTCAAACAACTAATAACCCCATAAAGTCTAAAACATTTTGTTTTGTTTTGTTTTCTTTGATATCTGTAACTTAAAAAAGTGCTTCATTTTTCATGCTGTATTTATTACTCAAGAAGAAAGTCCTAAGTTCAAATATCTGAGCTTATCCTGAGTCAAAATCAGGTATTTGGGTTGTCTTAATGTAGTTCTTTGGGCTGGATAGTTGCTCTCTTAGGATAAGACTATGATTGTATGCCATGGAAAGTGGAGTTTGGTTTTCATCTTATTGATAGGCGATTCACATGCTTAGACCGAAAAAAGAGAAGCTCGTGATTGTTAGAGTTGGAGTAATAGAAGGTTCTCTTAGTGAAGGTTGTGTACTTGTGTTAGAAGATAAAGTTTACCTAAGAATTTGACAAGTTCTCTAATTGTCTCATGTCTTTGAACTCATTGGTTTTTCATTCCATCTAGGATACATGGGACAGGATTGTTATATATAGTCCTGGATTACATGGTATGGTAGGGTCATATTATGCAAAATAATTCTGTCTAGTAAGATGACATTTAGGGCTGCGCTTTTAGCATGTTGGTTTGGGATGAAGACTGATGAACTTTTAAATCTTAGGTTCCATTCCTCGTGGTATTTGAGCCACTAGTCTGAAAATTTCAGGAATAAAATATCTGCAAGTTTCTGGATCACATTACTTTGTGTTATAAATGCATAGTCATAATAAATATATGTCTGACCACCCGTGGTGTTTGTGCTGGCAGTAAACATATCTATCCTGCAGTTGTAGCAAACTAACAACCATATTAACTGAGTAATTCACCATCCAGTTCTGCATTAAAAAAAAATGTAGCTTAGATCGGACATTCAGTGTGTTACTAGTTCCTCAAGTGTGGTTGATAAGATTATATCAGTTTTGTGCCTCTCAATTTGTTCATGATAGGCCTCGATTATTGGTTATATTTAAGCGTCCACACACAAAGGCATGGCAATAGCATGGTATCAGGATGGCAGTTATGATACTGTCAACAAGTCATTTGGCCTATAACTATGATTGACAATTCTTGCACATAATGGCAAGGGGAATAAGTTTGGAAGAGGTTGGGCATTCCATGTAAAAACAATGGACAAGTCAGTTAGGTAAAACATATAACATGGTCGTTCTATTGTAGCAGTTGGTATGTGATGCTGCATCTTTTGAATGTCGGTAAATTTATTTCTTCATTCGGCCATGCTGTGCTGTTGAACTGTCATTAGTTGGAGTACTAATGATTAGCTCGGTTAAATTTATTTCTTCATTCGGCCATGCTGTGCTGTTGAACTGTCATTAGTTGGAGTACTAATGATTAGCTCGGTTAGGTGAGTTAATATGGGCCTATGCTTTGCAGGATTGACGAAGAGCAGACACCAGAGGATGTTGAAGATGGGCCACCAGAGCTGCTCTTCATTCACGGTGGTCACACAAGTAAAATTTCGGATTTTTCATGGAACCCGTGTGAAGATTGGGTCGTTGCAAGTGTAGCTGAAGACAACATTCTTCAAATATGGCAGATGGCAGAGAACATATACCATGATGAAGACGATATACCAGGAGACGAACCGACAAAAGCTTCTTAGTTTCATTTTCCAACGACAAGAGAAAGAGGGTAGGGTTGTTTTGTAGGTCTTTTTCTTTTGTTTTCTTGTTTATTAGTTAACTTCTCCCCTGTTATTGAGCCCTTCACTCCCTATGTAAGCAGAGGCTTTTGCATTAGACTGAGGTCTTATGTGACCTCTGCTGCATAGTATATTTATTTGAAGATTGTATTCAATTTGTATGGGTTGTAGTTGTACATTGTTCGAGTCTTGCCTGCTGTAAAGGTTAATTACAAATAACTATCGTTAACAATGTCCACAAACACATAACTATCAACGTCAATTTTCTATGAAGCAAAACTATTCTTAACTTTACCCCTTGATCCTCTTATAACTCTGAATTTCACCTTTATACATGAAAAATCATAAATATACTCAATTCACTCGAGTCCCCTTCAGTTTGGAGCAGAGATCCAGACCTGGGTCATCTGAAGTGGTCCTAGATTAAAGACGGTCACAAATTAAACTTCTCTAAACGGCCCAACACGCTCGCTGTGCGAGAAGATAGTAGCAAGTAAAGATTGAATATTGACTAGAAATGATCGTGAAAAGTTAAAAAATACTCTAAACATGTGAAAAAGATGGATAACCTTCCACGTCCTACGCTCAAGTAGTAACGGGATGCCATGGGCATGCTCATACCACTTCACCAACCAGAAGAGGTCACATGGTCGATTGCACCACTTCACACAGATGAGCACTAAATCTAAATGTGATATGTCTCATTTAGTTAGATGAGCCGAGCGAGTGAACTTGAACAATTCAAACAAGTCAATGAGCAAACTCAACCTAAGCTCATGTGAGCCCGTGCTCGAATCAAATGAGGTGATGTCGTTTGGCAAGTGCATACTCTCCTCAAGCGTGCATCGCATCCTGTGAGCCCAATCGAGTCAACGAGCGTACTAAAATGTCTAGGCTGAGTCACCGTAAACTCGGATCGAGTCACCTATGGACTTACTTTGACTTGACACAAAACCCACGTAGACTGGCTACACCAGATGGTGCCCCCTTCCATCCTATAATCCACGTGATCGACCAAAATCAGATTGTTGTAACAGAAAAGGTTTTTCTAGAAATCTTGAAGATTTGGGTAGCATGTGCAAGTGTAATTAAATAAGAGAAGCGTGCAACATGTGTGTGTACAAAAATAATACATTGCATTGTAAATTGTAATTGTAGTAGGCATCATATTCCTAAAAAAGGAATAAAATAACATCATTGACTTTAACCGTCTTCTTCTTGTTATTGGTATTGGTAATATTGGGGCAATTGTACAAGCAACTGATATGGAAGCCACTTGGGGTGAGATCAAAGCTGGAGAAGCAAGGAATCAGAGGTCCTCCTACGGTGTCGTTTCTGTTCGGGAACATCCCTCAAATCAAGGCTATTCTTCACCATGTGACCCAAAGCAGTAGCAGCAGTGATGGCGATGGCGATGGAGATGCCATGAATCATCACTGGCCTTCTTCTGTGTTCCCACATCTTCAAACTTGGACTCATCACTACGGTATGTCCTATATATGTTTTTCTAATTTTTATTTCAATTTATTATGATATTTGTAGTTGGAAGAAAAGAATCTCGATCATGATTTATTTGAAAGAGACTAAATCCATGCCAATTGAACTTTCCGACACAAATAAGCTCTCTTGCGTGGGAGTAATGGTAAATGAAAAGCCTAAAAAGGCAATTAATTTGTGATTAGCAAGTTGTGATTATGGTGATAATTACTACTTCAGGTGGAATGTTCATGTATTCAACTGGGAGCATACAATATCTATACATAACAGATGTGGAGATGGTGAAGCAAATCAGTTTGTGCACATCTTTGAGTTTAGGGAAACCTACATTCATCTCCAAGGACCGTGGGCCTCTATTGGGCCAGGGCATTCTCTCCTCAAGTGGCCCATTCTGGGCCCACCAACGCAAGATCATTGCTCCTGAGTTTTACCATGACAAGGTTAAGGTAAATTACTAAATCTCAATCCTCAAACTTTTGAATGCAAATATGTATCTGATTAAGATTCTTGAATGCAAATTTTTGTTAGAGCATGCTCAATCTAATGATTGACTCAACTGTCTCAATGCTGAAAACCTGGGACAATAGAGTTGAGAGTGAAGGAAGATTAATAACCGACATGAGAATCGACGAGGACTTGAGAAGCTTATCGGCTGATATAATATCAAGAGCTTGTTTTGGAAGCAACTATACCCAAGGGGAACAAATATTCTAAAAGCTTAGGCAACTTCAGACGGTCATGTCCCATGGATTTATCGGCATCCCGGGCCTAAGGTATTACCATTTTGCGTTGTGAACAAACATTTTTTCATGTTCAAGTGTTTAATGAATATTGTGACAGATACGTGCCCACCAAGAATAACAGACAGATGTGGAAACAGCAAAGAGAGATTGACTCAATGATACTAAATGTGGTTAAACAACGTGCAAAGGCTTCGTGTGAGAATGACCTTTTGCAAATGATACTCGAACAGGTCTGGCGAAGACAAAAACGATATAAATATGTCTCGTGACAAGTTCATAGTTGACAACTGCAAGAATGTATACTTTGCTGGTCACGAGACTACTGCTATCACAGCATCATGGTGCTTAATGTTGCTAGCCAAGTATCCAGAGTGGCAGGAACGTGTACGAGCAGAGGTACAAGAAATATGCAAGGGTGTATTTCCAGATGCTGACATGCTCCGAAACATGAAAATTGTGAGTAAGTCTCGAGAAATTATGTCAGCAAATTAACAGATACTAAAGTTTATTAGTTACTACTGTTATTTTGAATTGGCAGCTGACAATGGTGATTCAAGAGACGCTGCGCCTATACCCACCTGCTGCATTTGTCGTAAGAGAAACAATGCAGGATATGAAATTCAAAGACCTTCAAGTTCCGAAAGGGATTAATATTCAGATTCCGATCTTTGCATTGCAGCACAATGCTGATCTGTGGGGACCTGATGCGCATGAGTTTAACCCGGAAAGATTTTCTAATGGAGTCCTTGGGGCTTGCAAGAGTGCACAAGCTTACATGCCATTCGGGGCGGGTTCGCGCACTTGCTTAGGCCAATACTTTGCCATGGCAGAGCTGAAGGTGGTTCTGTCTCTTGTTTTATCAAGGTTTTGTTTGTCCCTCTCACCATCCTATAAACACAACCCTGCTTTTAGGCTGGTTATTGAACCTGGCCATGGAGTGCACCTCTGTGTGAGGAAATTGTGAGCTTGTTGTTGTTGTTGATGTTTCGCTTTTCAAATTTCAAGTACCATCTTGTTTAAAGGAATAAAAGAATTTGGATATTGATCATGATGTGCAAAGGCTTTTTGGAAGTAATCAGCTTTATTTTTGCTCCCTCCAAAATTATGAGATCTCTCTTTTTTTGTTTTTTTTTTTTAAATAAGCAATGCGGTTCTTTTATTAAAACATCTCCAAAAAAGAAGCGATATAAGTACAAACTACAAACCAGTACGGCATGTCAATGAAATCACAGAAATACGGTGAATATATCGAATTAAAGTATGGTGCCGTAATTTTCATCCACATCTTGTCAACATGAAATGCCATATTACACACATATTGCCATGCCAATGCTATCATATTATTGTGAAGAGAAAATTAGAAACTAAGTTTGCAGCTAAATTTTCCATATTACCTTTATAAAATAACCTTCTTCCCTGCAAGTTGCATTGTCAACTTCATATAATCTTGCAAAATCTGTACTTGTAGCACCAATTTACTATCTAAAACACTTTAAACAGATCAACAACCTACTACACAAAAGAAGATCAAATTAATGCATGTCAGCACATCATTTTCATCAGTGTCTTTCAAAATGCAACATTTTAAGCTGCTACTATTTTCCTTCATTTTCAGGACAATTTATTTCTTTAGTTTGAAAATGGAAAAAATTAGGTTTTAGAATAGCTAATGGTAATTAAGGCTATGATTGGATTAGAATTTTGATGGGAATGTTAATGATTCTCATTCCAATTGTCATTCCTTCCATTTTAATTGTCATTCTCATTCCCATGTAATGTTGTTTAGATCAATTAAAGTGTGAGAATGAGAATCATTTTCTTCAAATTGTTATTATTTGGTTAACAAAAATAAAAAATTGTTAAAAATGAAATCAATCAAATTATTCGCACTTTTACAAATATCTAAATAATTGTGCAAAACAAAACATTATTTATCATTTAAATATTGATAAGCGCTACAAAAAAATGTATAAAAAAAATTATTATTCGTGATTAAAATAACTAAAATTACTCATGTGTAGACCTGTTGAAGTGGGTTGCGGGCTTAAATAGTTCGGAATTAAAAGGCCTGCATGGGCCGCGGGCCTAAACGCCAAAACCACGGGTTGGCCGCTAATTTTTATTTATGCTATAAACTATATAATAATAAGATGCAACATAACATTACATTTACATAGAAGCATCAACTTAGATCCGAACTTGCGAGCACTTGAAATTCGACACAAACGCGATCTGATAAATTAACGTGTTGAATTAGTCAACACGAACCCAACATGAATTTGATTATGCTGAAAA
>JAYMSZ010003366.1:0-10658 GCA_036897665.1 Pelargonium citronellum | reverse complement strand
GGGAGAGTGGAAGGGAAGAGAAGAGAGGCGTAAGAGAACAGCGGGAGGGAACTGAAGAATAGATGATGATGGTTGGTGACGCTGACAAGCGGTGAGTTCGAATCCGTAAGCCCCGCCTTTCGGCTCTGTACTTCGCGGCCCTCTTTTCTGGGCTTGGCCCATTCCTACAAATAAAAAAGAAATTGAAATTACCAAATTGAGCCACTGTGACTAAAATATCATGAATAATTAAGCCCAAGGCACTAGAATACTGAAATTCTACCCATCACCTTGAATAATCAAGTTGTAGGTAATAGAATCACCCTCTTCAGCTTGAAGAGCACGAACATCTGACCACGATTACACTTGAAATTTAAATTGACTTCGTGGAAGACTCTGCCAACCGCCTCTCGCCACCATCGGGTATGCCATCTGATTCGTCAACAAATTCGAATACTCATTCAATGGCTCCAACCAAGTCATCTTCTCCTTCTCTACAATCGCATCTTGCTGCCATGCACATACACTAATAAAAAAAACCTAACGCGAAACTACGCCGCCGCCGTTTTGCAAATCTTAACAATACATAAACTTACTATCAAATATAAATCAAACTCATACCTAATAATTAGTTGTTAGCTATCATATTTTAGGTTTACATTCTTACTAACCATTTTTTTTAGTTCTAAATTATTTGATTTTTTAAACATCAAGTTTCATATAAACTAGTTACTAATTTTCTTATTGCATTGCAAATTCTTTGAACCTAATTTTGTTTTAATCTGTCATTTTTTTTATGGTTATTTCCTTATTCACCCGCTTGTGGGTGAAAAAAACTTTGATCGGATGATTGTAATAGTTAGGTTTCTAGAATGCCTTGATTTGATATCCTCCTTAATCTATGCTGGTTGCTGGTTTTTTATAATAATAATAAAAAAAAAAAACTAACCTATCTATAAGATAACCTCTAAAATCAGTAGCAAATTAATAGATGCAGTAATTGAATATGGGTTTAAGCACCCTATTTACAACAACCAATTTAAAATAAAGAGTTGCTACTGGTAGTGTGTCAGATGTGAGCGGAAAAGGAGCCTAACTTTTCTAAACTCCACATGAGTTGTCCATTGATGATTCAGGATTACAAATAAATGAATCACTTAAAGTTATATAGACAAATTAAATTTGTATATTAACAATAATAATATTTGGTAAAAGAGAGGATTGAAAATGATGCAAGTAATTATACCAATTAATTTTTGTTGTCTTCTTTAATTTGTAATAATGTATCAATGTTAATACTACCTATTCTATTGAATAATATGTTTTTAATTATATTTATATACTTTTTTCAATTCTCAATTTGAAAAACGAGACAGGATGTCTAGGAAATGACAGTACAAGGAGTATTTACTTTTCTTAGGTTTGAAGCATTCATTTCATCAAAAGGAGAGTAATTGCACCCAAAAAAGAGAGATCCAGACATGGATCATTTCAAAATTTGTTAATGATAATAACCTAGTGATGTGTATTTCTTAAACAAGAAAAGCCACAATTATGACACCTTTAAAGACCAAGAAAATACAGAAACAGAGGTTCTTCATTTCCAAGACCAACCCTAATTGCCAAAAACACCTGACCAGCTGGTTGCCCTAATCCCTATGATTAAATTAAATAAACAAACCTATTACCCTAATGGTTAACTTTCAACAAATCGAATATTAACCACGTCGTGGTCGTGCCATATATAAATATATCTCAGACACCACCAACACCTCACATGCGCTTACCCAACAACTCATCAAACAAAAATAGAAAACAAACAAAATATCTCAAGGAGCAACTGGCTCCTTCTATTATCATAATCCCAAAAATTGACACCATACATTAATGCAAAGCACAGATACAAGATAAAACAATCTGCCCAGAAGACTTTAATTTGCAGACCAAGATTTTATCATCAAATTCGAGTCCAGAAGAAAAAATGACGAGTTAAAAGTACATTCGACAATACGAAAAGCCTGTGTGCAGAAAAGGGCAACAATTGCTCTGTCCAGTAATAAATCAATTGGCAATGGCAAGTGTGACCGAATCTCATATTAGTCTTTGCACATTCTAGTCCCGCTTAAAATGTACCCTCCAAAAGCGCTCATTTGCATGCAAGGATGGGTTCTTGATGGAAGAACCTATCAATTTTAAAAGAACACAAAGCATATCAAATGACATGTAAAACACGGCTGGGGAATCAAATTATATATGGGTTTTCGGTTCTCAAGAAAGAATCTCCAGAAACAATTGTTAAATATTGCAAACACGTACATGAGTCAGAAACTTTGTCAATGCATTGAACAAGGAGGCCAATGTCTGACAGTTGATTTGGCACCAAATAATATACAACAAAAATATGATAGAAGAGATAGTCTTTTACCAAACTCCATGCACAATCCAACGGACCAACATTTATGAAAGCAACAGCTTTTTGTCTGTTTCGGTGGAATGTAAAATTGACAAAACCCCAGTATTGGTAAACTTTTTTAACATCCTAACGTGATGCTACAGGAGTTCAAATTAAATGACAAGGAGAGGACAAACTTCCTCATAAGGAATAGCAGCACCCAAACCAAAATAAAATCAAGTGGTTGAATCTATGGCCAGCCACCGACAATGTTTTCTTTGTTCTTAAAAACTAAAGAGTAAAAAAGAAAATACAAAACACATCAGAAAAAAACTCACATTCAGTGCATGACATCTTGAAATATATACGTAGTAATCCATACTTACAAAAAAATAATAATAATTTAAATGTCTTGACTGCCACTAAACCCTGGATCATGTGGCCTAATTAAAATTTACTAGCGAATGTTTGAGGCAAAACATTTCTGACCTAAAGCAAAAAATAAATAGAGATAAAGAATAACCATAATCAAAATTAACGAAAGATAACATGTAAAAAAATACCTGATATTCTCGAAACCAAGGTTCTGAAATCTGCATGCCAATTGCCATCTTTTCAGTCTGTAGTTTATGCATGCATGTAGCAAGAGGCTGCATAAAACAAACAATTAGTTTAAGCTAAACTTATCCCAGTGATCGACTGGTATTCAAATCAAATAAACCAATGACAAGTATAAAAAACATTATCTACATGTGTAAAGCTTGTAACTATTATAGTCTATTAGCCCAAGTCCATTACAAAACAGCATAAAGAACTGAGGTCTGAGAAAATCAGACATTGGCCATCAACAACGTAGCATACCAAATATTGTTTTCAAATACAGAGAACGAAATCCATCAGATAGCGGAAGTTGGTAACTTTTATCATTAAAAATTGTCATCAAAATCCTTATTCTGGTAAATGTAAATCATGATGCAATTACTGCCCTAGCATAATTCAAACTGTTTGCAAGACAATCATACAAATCCTTGAACTTGTAAGTTTGAACTACTATGGTGGAAATTTTTGATAGATTTGAAGACTGAATGAAGGCTGAGAATAGCAGAATTGACAACTGAACACAGTTTTCATCAAATAACCTTAAAATGATTACCTCTCAGGGAAAATATGCAATTCAAGTAGAAATTTCGATTGTATCAAGTATTTGAAGCAGTTTACCTGAAGATATTGATGATATATTGCAAAAGGAGCGGAATAAGAGAGGAGAGGAAATATTTCTTTAACCAAGCTCCAGGGATCCAATTCTGGTGCTGCCATTATTAGACTGCACATATAATATGAGTAAGAAATGCTTTCTAAGATCATAAAGGGAAAACATCAATAGCAATAGTTACCTAGAAAAGCCATTTTCTCTCCATAAGTTAACGACATCTTCTGATGCTTTCTCGCCAGCTTTAACAGATTTGCATACTTTGGTTCCTGGAGTAACAGTAGCCTCAGGAATGACATCTGGTATCCCATTTTCAGATGAAACAGAGATTTCATCCATGCCAACTGGGGAAGACATTTGATCCTGCATAGATTAGTCATCAGATGCCGTTAGGAAAATGTAATGTCAAATAATCACATGACTAATAACTGCTGCTTACATTTGACTGACTTTGTTTGTTGCAAACTTCTTCATGCTGACCAATCTGCTCAGAAACTTCAGAACGGGCTAAACAAAGATCACTGAGTGACGTCCTCACAATCCTGGACCAATCTTAACAGATAAACACCCCATACAATAATTGTCCTTTCTGCTTCTACATTTCTTAACATGCACTGGAATTTTCAAAATATAAATGAACAAGAAGGGAGAAGGGGAAATTGGGAAAGATTGTTCGAATAATTCCATAGCAAATTATCCATCTCTATCTGAACAGATCCTTAGCATTATAAACATTTTCAGAAACCAGACATCAGATCTTTTAATCAATCCATGATGTCATAAAACTGCAATGGCAATGGCAGGCTGTAAAGCAGATTCTAAACAATTTAAGGGGCAAAAGGCTAGGGAAAATGTATGGGTTTTTAACTTAAAAGCTACAAGAAGCTGGTAAAATTTGGGATTCAAACCAGGTGAGAAATAAGGGTCATGAGAGGGATTTCTAATTCTGTGAACTACTGGCAAATAGTTACAAGCGTGGCCTGAGGTTCTGGGAAATATTTGGTTGATTATGGGTATAAGGTCCAAAAGGGTGAGATATCCGGTGTGAGAAAAATTACCTCATGAAAACTGCAGGACATTTAATTAAATAGAAAAGGGCTTAAAACAGTTTCATTCAGAAGAATTCTGATGGGAGTCTCACCATTAAAAGATGCAAAGAAGTTTGTTCAATCAATTATATCTATCGAAGTGTCTTTATGTTTTAAAAGCACAAAGTTAAGCAAAACTATAATTTTTTAGCATAAAAAAGGAATTATAATGACAAATTCTTAAACTGCATTTCAGACCATAGTAAAGCTCATAGCAAGATATACCTTTTACAAATTTCGTTATTGAAGTTGAATATCCTTACAATGTCCATGGGATATGGATTAGTTCCAACATATGTGTTGCACACATAACCATACCCTGTCAGAGGATAATATATAATTATTCAGCAACCAAGCAGTAAAAATGATAATTTACTTTCCTTTTCTTCAAAATGACATACTATAGAAGTTTCTCAAATGGCCAAGAAATATACTTTAAGAATAAAATATGAAATGAACTTAGAAATTCAGATCAAATTTCAATTGTGACGGTATAAAAGAAAGCCCACTTTCAAAGTCATGTATATATGAAATTATGAATATTGCAAACTGAATCTTCCAAGGAAATTTTTTTATTGAACAAACAAGGTACAGGACGTTTCTCTTGTTTAATTTTTTTTTCTTCTTTTCCTCACACTATTACAAAAATTTGATGCCTTAAACCTGACTCACCAAAAGGCTTGATAATGCACATACCTCCAAGACGCTCTGCCACAGCACCAGTGACAAGCCCATTCACCATGTCCACAACAAGAACATCAGAATTCGCAGTAACATTAGCCATGGAAAGAAGAAGGGATAGCGCATCCACTCGCAAGAACCTGACTCGCGGACAAACAAACATCAAGATATTTACCCAAACAAAAGAAACCATGCCAATCACCAGTCAACTAATTCACAATAGGGGTTCATGTAAACACCTGAAACTTTTTAACAGCAAGAAATGTTTTTGATAAGGATGTTTGACATATACAGTTAGTTGTATGAAAAAATATCCAAAAATAGCATCTGAAAAACACAACAAAAGCATGCCTTATCCAAAATAACAACCCTAACAAAATATCAGTACAGGGCTCACCAGGATTGTTTATTGTTTAACCCATTCTTGTCTATTCTAGAAAACAAAACTTATTTCAGAGATGCAGATTTTCAGCTGGCCGCAAAATGATAAGAGTGATTTGTCACTGAAAAACATGATTAAAATCCTTATTTTTTGAGACAAGGTTCTGAAAGATGTTAACTAATGACACAATAACTTGTAGAATGTAAAACATGTTGTTCTTTCATAATTGACTTGATAGCAGGGCATAAATTCACACAAAAGAGAGAGAGAGAGAGAAAGAGAGAGAGAGAGAGAGAGAGAGAGAGAGCAAAAACACTGTCAGAACTCAAAACCATAGTTCCATAGCATCTTCCCTTTAAGAAGTCTTTCATAGTATAGTTCATTACAGAAGGCTGACAGAAGAGCATAGCAGGAGTAGAAAATTAACATAGTATTTTCATGTAATAAATTATCTTTATGGAGTATCTGAACTATATTGTATCCTGCTCCAAAGTTTCTTGATATTTAAATACGTGAGTTCTTTAGCACTTTCAGAAAGAAAAGAAGACAAAAAAAAACTCAAATTCAAGTAGTACAATGAATAAACCTGTGCCAATCAGGTGATAGAAAAAACATAAAATGAAAATGTTCATAAGCCTGAAGATTATTACCCAATTCTAGCTGGATACTTCTTGAAGTATGCCTCACATATGCTGAGAGAAATAGCCACAGAAACAAGGCAATCAATTAGTAAAAAATGCATTAAAACAGTGCAAGGGAATTAATTAACACTCTATAGTAGCTGAATCCTTCTCCACTCATTTTACTAATAAGCTAGAACTTATGAATACTTGAATAGTTGACTATGATGATAAAAAAGGGAACTGAAGTCCAGTAGAAGAGGTTACCTTCGAGCAAAAGGACGCCTCACAAGTACTCTGGGGGCATATTTCTTTTGCTTCTTAAGCCTGTACTTCTCCTGAAGATAGAGACAGTAAATCAGAAGTAACAAAAAAAAAACACTGCTCTGTTGCATGCTAAACAAACGTACCTGTGAAAACACAGTTTTCTTCTCAAATGTAGCACTATTGGCAATGAGAGCTTCAACTATTTCTTCACCTGTTGCACCCTGACTGCACAACAAGCATAGCTCAAAATTTCTCAGGGTACCCTCTTGAAAATTGACAGATTAACAGTGAACAGATAAAGAAGCAGAAGATTAATACAAAAACCACAATGGTAAAATATTCAACACTAAAATTAATGAAGGGAAGAGGCGAAGAGCGGAAAGATATTTAACATGGTATAGAAAGAAGAATTAAACAACTATCAAGAATAGGTAAAGAATCAGTAAATGACAAAAGCAATATATATATTTACATGTAAGTAATCATCTTGGAGAACAAAAGCGAACTGATATTCTCACCCACCTCCTCATTGCATCTATATCTTCACCGGTAAGGGTTTGGGCTTTATTGTTATCAATCAAAGATCGATTATCCCTGGGTTCATTTTCAGTTGGAGATTCCCCAGTGTCTGGAATGCTATAACCTGAGAATTAAGATCCGCATAGCATCAGAAAGTACAAGTCAATGCCGCATAACCAACTAACAAACTTCAGATATGTTAAATAACATGTTGAAATAGAAGGCAGTTCAGATAATGAAAAAGCAAACAGCCAAGATTCATAACTTCCGGAATTTAGAGATAATGGGAGATATAAAACTCTAGTTTGACCTCTATACAAAGGAGGTGCTCAAACAAATGCAAAACAGATTTCATAGGACAAAAATTAGTCAAGCTCAATTCTGCAATTTCGAAACAAAAATCATGAACTTCACCTAGTGCTTCATTACCAAATATTAAGGAGTGAATATGGCTGGAAAATCAACCTTATGCACTTGGAACTCAGAGCCATCAACTTAAAATAACATATCATTCCACCTACCAAGGATCCTAATTCATCATTTACTTATACCTATAGAAAAGTTGACACAAACTCTACGAATTGAACTATAAACCAACACGTCTCCTTACCATCAGAATTACATCAGTTCCAGCAACCCATTTTCCCACTGCAAACTACCTTAAAAGTTCAAAAGATACTCTAAAATCATAAGTTTACTTAGCAACTGATCAACATGTTCACATATGCCTCTAAATTTCAAATATATGATCACCGACACATAGCATCAAAGTAACAAAGTAAATCACTGAGAATTTTTGAAGCAAGACAAACCTTCAGCAGAGGCCGAGGAAACCACAGGAGACAAGATGGGTCCTTGCTTTCCATTTTCAAGTTGAAACACAGAACCAAAGGGACACCCAATCAGTGGCCGTAAATGGCAGTTCTTATTCCCAAGTTTCAGGGTCCTACGAAACCGCGATTGATTAAGCAGCAGTGTATGAGAATTAGAATGCAGAAACAGACGAACAAACAGGCGATTTTGAACTTACGAGTTGGCGGAGAGGCGAGCAAAAACCATACGGTCACCATCGTTGATGTCGAGCAATACACTGCAACCTTCCCAGGTCACTCTCGGGTCTTGTTGGATAGAATCAGTTCCAGCGTTGCAGTTCTCCGACATCTTCTGTTAAAATCTAGACGAATTCGAATTTCAAGCAACTACGCATAAACCCCAGTTTTTAGGGTTTAACCGAACCGGAACCAACTCAACTGAAGTACTGAACAGCAGTGAAGTGATGTAATGTACCGGTGACCAGCAACCAGAGAAAAAGCAACAACAGTTTAGTCGCTCTCTGGAGAGTAACAACCTAACCAGATCAAACCACGGTGGCGGACGAGAAGCGGCGGCTATGGAGAACAACGTCAAAACTGTGCTTCTCTATCAGGTCCATGAAGGGCCCAACTTTTAGCTTACCGATTTAGTTCGAATCCATTACTGAGGCCCAAACAAAGGTACCTCATACAGTATATATAATAGCCCATTGGGCTAAGAAATTATTTGTAAACATGACTTGAGAATGTGTGGTGTACACTTGTGAGTCTTGAACTAAATTGTAACTTGTGATTTTAAGCTAAGAAGTTCCCAAAGTGCCTCATTTTCTTTTCTTAGGTGCTCATCTCTTTACTAATTTGGATTACTCTAAATGAAAATAAAAATGAAATAGCTGGTATTTTTGAATTTTAGTGTAACATGTGCTTAATTGTGCTACCCAATCATATTCGGTCTGTGTATTTTAGATCATATCGACTGACACTGCATCAATTTTAAGTCGGAACTAAATTATAGATGCTCTTGTATTCAAATTCAAACGACAATTTTTACTATTTACATAATCGATATAGAATAGAAAAATTGAAGCCTACAAAAAAGGGAAGAAAAGGTACTATAATCTGTCTCCCACGTAACAAAAAACAAAAGCATCAATTAGTGGGTTTGTTTAGTGATAGTCCCATAAGGGGATCAGAAACAAGTACAGAGAGTAAGTGAACTGCCACACCCAAAACACCACCTTATATGCTCTCTTTTAATCCAATGGTTGCCCAAATCTCCCACATCTCATCTAACTACTCTCAATAAGATTCTCTTTTCTTCTATTTTTCTAATCAACTCACACACGTGCACTTCCACATGCAACCGACTCATCAAAGCTTCTTATAAGCTTTGAACCCAAGACTTAAAATCCATCATAAATTCATAATGTTAACAATGGAATAGCAAAATTGTAGTTCTCTTTCTCTCATTCACATCTGTGTGTTTTATATGATTGCTACTTGGCATCATCTGCTTTTTCCTTTTCCTAGCTTCAGGAATCTGGACCCCCCATTTTTTGTATCTCAATTTCATGCACCAAAAACATAATGTGTCACCATTATAGAATTTAGAATGCAGTGAATGGAATTGATCACAGAAAAATCCAAACATATGGCCCTCATTTTATCCATCTGCCCTACTTGCCTATATTGCCTCTTGACAACTACAATTCCATGTCTCCAACCCATTCATGCATGTAACACAAACTAGTTCATCATATTATGATAATGCAATATCTCAAGAAGATATGACTTAATAATTCATATGTAAAGTGACTTTAATAATGTTCTTAGGTGAAACCTAATTGTGTGTACCTAAAATCCAACCATATATGATGATTTTATTCGTGGAAGAGAGCTTCCCAAATTGCCTATTCGCAACAACTCCATTATAATAACCTTTTCCTCCTCTTTTTTCGTACAATCATATCATGCGAGTTATTAATCCTTTGTATATTTAACAGGAGAGAGTCATAACAAACCCAAGAGCATGGCTGGTGTGATGTGATGTGATGGATTGTCTCTCATCAAATATATTGGGAATTTTTAGTGCAACTGATAAAAAAATTATATAGTTGACTAATAATTATCATTAGAATCTATATTATGAAAATTTAAACAATTGTCTTAAGGTGTTTGGTCCTCCAAAGGCCTCAAATTCACGGCTCAGTTAGTACGCTTGTTTATATAAAAAAAAATTCTGAAACTCAATTCCGTATATATAAATACACACCTTAACTTGTTAAGAATAAAAAAGAACTTCAAATACAAATGAAAGATCAAAACAAAACTTAAAGCTTCCATGGAGTGAAGATAGATCCACAAGATTACAAGAGAATGGCTCTATCAAACACAGTCCACAAATATGTTATGTCTAGTTGTCTACGCACCTCAATCATACATGTTAGCACACCATTTTTTTCCTTTCTAACATAGGCAGTGAGGTCCTAGACTGGAGCGCCACTATAATACTTCTAAGGCTTTGTTTAGTAAGTCTACTAAACATCTATTTGAAATGTCTATAGACATTTTTTTCTGTACTGATTGTTCGGTAAAAAGCCTTCTGGCCAAAATGTCTGTAGATGATGATGAACAGTAGAGCCAAAAGGTCTACTTCTCATAGGAGCTTGGGAGCTCCCGTGAGAAACAGTGAACGTCTATGGCAAATT
>JAYMSZ010003365.1:0-10658 GCA_036897665.1 Pelargonium citronellum | reverse complement strand
TATATATATATATTTTATTAATTAAAGATCAAGAATTCAATATTGGAGAGAATGCAACACAGGTCATTCCAAGAGAAACCCAATAGCAGCTCTCTATGTAATATGCAATTTGCATTGAATTGAAGTCAACCAACCTTCTTGAAACTTACTAATATGCCCTTTGGCCATTTATATGCTTTTAGTTCCATAAATTGACAGCAGAAAAGTCTTGCACCTTGGAGTTTTGACTTACAATGACATATTAACCTCTTTCTTTAGAGAAAAAGGAATGGGCATTTTGGTCCTTAAAGTGGAAGAAAAGGTCAAAGAAGAAGTTTCAAATTGTTGAGTAGACCACCATCATTTGGAAATGGTCTTGGGTGCTTTGCTCATAATTCATCACTGTAAAGATATAAGTATGGTGTGAAAGTTGAAAGCCATAGATGAGATCAAAGAACAACTTGTATAGCAGCAAAGAGTGAGTGGACAAGAAATGTTGGGCAGAGAAGACCTACTCTCAGATCACTTTCACTCATCTAACTAAAGACCATAATATTGTTGCTAAGCCTACAAAACCCTTTAATTTATTTCTCCTAATAAATGTTGCAACCAACCTTTTGTACTACAATCCCTGTCCAATAATGAAACTGTATCCTGCCTGCCTGCGTATGCACCAAGCTTCCACATGACCTCATTCAACAACATCAAGATTAGCTCAATTGCTCCTCCACACAACTATCACTCATCCTCTTTTTTTTCTCAATTAATTTGTGAGAACATGTATTGCCGTTTCGTTCCATCAAATAACCCCAACTTGATATACTTGTTAACCCAAGTAAGAGTTTAAAGGAAAAGGTAGAAAGTAAGCTCATATTCATAAGAAATGGTAACCAAACAAATTGACAGTCACAGACATGCATACTATTTTCTCCCATAATTGTATAGGAAGAAAGCATCGTTGTGCACGAGTTGTTGACCTTATCAGCACAAAATCTCCAAAGGAAGCAGCAAAATCCAAAAAATTCAAACTAGGTGGCTTACAAGTGCGAGGACCACTTTATTAATTTATTTTATTTACTGCTCATTAGTTTCGTTTTCAAATGATACACTACTATGATTGGAAGACCAAGTTGGATCCTTTTGGGTCATCTTAACATAACCTATACATATTCATCATCTGCACAAACAAGCTAGCTTGCATTAAATTTGCTACAGCAAATATAATAAATTTTCTAGCTACCACACATAAATAAATACAGTGCAGGTATAAAGAGACAACAAGACATGGATGATGATGAACAAATTAAGTTCCAAAGACAGCAGTCAATCTGGGATGATGTTTCTAGCTTTCTTGTGCATATCCAGATCAATGTCAGTATGTTTATATACAATCCTTAATTTCCAAGATTATCATGTATGATCAATCTTGCACCTTATCTGAAATTTTCTCATTACATTAATAATATGATAAATAAGTGCTATATATGAACAAGAAACAAGGAATATTGCAAATGCTGTACAAATTGGGCCAGGTGTAGATATGGATGACAGACTATATATGCACAAGTAAATTAACAACAAGAAGTCAACAACCCAATATATGCATGGAGTGGGTCAGCAAAATTAGTTGCTCCGCCAAATCTCTTTAAACATAAAAATCATTTACCACAAGATATCTATCCACTATTGTTTTTTTCACATACTGAAACAGTTTCAACAATTTTAAAGTTTAAGGTTTCTCAATTTTCTTCATCTGATCTCAAAACTGATCATACTATGGGTTATGTGTTTCTTATACTCGTATATCAGTATCATGCTGATGGTACTATGCATGAATTCCTTACCATAAGTACTGAACAACAACCTAGGCCTGAACCTTAAATCAATCACATATATAGTACATGGATTTATAATAACCTTGATTGTGCAAATTAAAGCTTGAAACTGAAGTCAAGTGACCTTCTCATGAGGGCAATTGTGGGCCAAGATCTTGTCTAAGTGTATGCCCGAATGCTAGTTGCTCTATTTTTGCTTCATTGAGGATGAGAAGAGTCATTTTTTGAAGATATTTATCATCCACATATACATTTCTTGTATTCATTTATACATACATGTACGTGTCAATATATAATTGAATTGAAGCCGACAACCTTCACACTCAACATTAATGCTCCAGCGAAGCCTCTATCCGTTCACTTCTGTTTCTGCTCACCTGCAAATATCAAACTTTTGTTTTCAATCAAACTCCATCTCCGACTCTTGACACCACAGTGATGTTAAAAATTCATAGAAAGCGTATTCAATATGGACACAACAACAACATTACAGCTATTAGCTATATATCACCATGCCATGCCAACAAAGTTAAACGTGATCAAACAAGAAAAGCCCAAATGAGCAGTCCTCTCTAGGACTGCTCATTTTCTTGTGGTCTCATAATATATAATTTAGAGCTTGCAATCAAACCCACAGCATCACTTTCAAGTATAATATATGAATATATACAGAGAGCTAGGACATATATGAATATATACGTACTAGTCCAAAACGGAAAAAGTGTACCCAGTTCCATCCATCCATCCATATGTATCATATTTGATATATAGCCACATCAAAGATACGAGTGAACATGTCAGCTTAATCGTATCTACACCACAACCACATTCTAAGATACTGGTGAATCTGTCAACTTCATTACTACATTGTTTACTAATTAAACCAAACATTTTATTTGGTATATATTGATCAATCTATTCAAACATATTTCATTGTTCTCTGGTAAAGTAGGAGAAACATGTAGCTAATGGAGTATTGAAGACATGATAGATCAACGGAAATCTAACATCTTTCATAGTTCCCCGCTAATTGGGGATTAGGAGTTTGGACTTTTGGAATGAAACCAACGTTAATTAGAATGGTTCGGTTTAGTTTTGACTTTATTACGATAAATTGGGAAAAGGCTAGTTTGGATTGTACCATGATCCATCAAATTCTAAGCCATTAAAGGACAATGATAAATAATTAAGTCTCGATAAGATGTCAATCATAAATCCCATGCTCATACTTAGTCCAGGTGTCACATAACAACTATTTTTATTTTAAAAAATATGTTTTGTTTTTTTAATTGGGGATTTACCGGAATTTCTTGAATCTGAGATTTGATTTTGAACCGTTAATTGGGATGTCAGTGGATGGTTGAATTGAATCGTGTTTTGTTGGAATTGTGATGGCAAGGGGGGAGATTTAGATTATATTCAATGTTCTGTTGAAATGGAAATATTCTTAGAAGTGATATTCGATTCTACTGAGCATTTGGCTCACCTGCATACTATTCCCCAAAAGTTAGGTTATGGATCCTATTTTACTTGACTCCTCCCCCCTACTCAGATTAAGCTATGGAATGATTCCTGGCTTTATAACTTGATTGAGCTTGCGCAGTGCTCTGTTTGAGATTTTGGGTGTTCCTTTGACTATGTGCATGTTGAAAAAATTCCCTCTTTTCATTTGTCAAAATTAGATGCAAACCACATTTATAATGAGGGTTTTGATGCCTTTGGTATGCAAAACTTCTTCTTTTTTATTGTCAAAGTGTCTCATATAGTTAAGTGTAGTTCAAGCATGCAAAAATGCCTAGGGAAAACTTGGTAGCAAGTTAAGGATCTTGGAGCTTTCACCTATATCTGCTATTCACTAGCCAGACCCCAATTTGTGGTGCTTGTAGTTCGGCAGTTTTATCCCATTTGATAGTTGGACATCTCAACTTCAACAGCCTTCTCAAAATGCTTGGTTGCCTATCCATGTACTTGTGTCATTTGTAAATAATTGAATGATCAACCCATTTTGTTCTAGTGTTTAGACATGAAAATTTGCTTTCCAATGAAAATCAAAACCCACTTCCGGATGTTCTAGAATCAAATTTCATATCGTAAATTCATAAAATTTATTATTGGGATTGTGTAGAAACATTGTATCAACGGTCAACTTAGATTGCAAGTTGGAGCTCAAAACAATCGCCCTGCAAGCTCGTAATGCAGAATACAACCCTAAGGTATGTTGTATTTAATGAACATTTGATTATATAATTTGTTTCAGGTACATGAGTTAGTTTCAACTGTACTCCCATCTAGTGTTGTTTAATTCTCTCTCTCTCAAATATTGAATGAGTCATTTACATTTGATGCTTATATCTGCTCTCATTGTTAGCTTCTGCCTTGTATGATATTTAATTCTTGAAGTGGTGTGTAGTTGGGTTATTAACCTTTTACTATCAAATGCTTGCACAGCGATTTGCTGCGGTTATAATGAGGATAAGGGAACCAAAGACTACAGCTCTCATTTTTGCCTCTGGAAAAATGGTAAGTTTCTCCCACTGTTTGAGATTACCATCATTAGGGGAATGTTACTTTTGTAGCTGTCGAGGTGATAAGTAACATTTGGGTAGCTTATGGGTTAAAACTTTCTGGTCATAAAAATGACTTTGTAACGAGTCTCATATTCCCATTTTCAAAATATTAATCCAAACACCTTCTTGATTCTTTTATCTACATGGGCTTTAATAGTTATTTCTATAGTTTCTTGCTTGGTGGGATTGATTTTTCTCTCTCCATTTGTTTTATGTTTTTGGTTCCATGTTGTAATTTAATGTGTTACTGAATTGAGTGTCCACACCTCTGCTTCGTAGACATCGGACTGATGGTTATAATTTTAGACTTATTCCATGAGTGTTACTCATAAATTGTAATTACTGTGCCACATTTTTTTTGTATTTTGTTAGTCCTATTTATCTGAAAATATTAGCTATTTCTGTTGCCTTTTTGGGAAATAAGCCTTACACTGTAAACATATTTCCGGATGTTTCAATCAGAAAATGTGGCAGGCGTCCATTGCTTACGACTGTCTACTAATTGGTTATGTCTGTTTAGTTTGAATTGGATTAATTTATTTTTATATCGGGTTTTTGATTTGGTTGATTTATGTACTCATTTATCTGCTTTGGAATTTTGACTGCATATGTTTTTTATGTAGTCAGTGTTTGTACTGGGAGCAAGATCATTAAATTAAAATGATTTTTTATAACTAATTTCATGTAATTATAAGAGCATCCACAATGGCAAAAAAAAAAAAAAGGTTAATAGCATTGGTAATAGTGCATTAACCTATACGACATCCATGTTTGAGATTAATGGTTATTAACCGCTCAATATATATTAACCGGTTAATATAACTATTTTTTTGCCATGTGTCCCTTGCTCACTTTTTTATCCAATACATAATATAATATTGTGGACCCATTTATCATGTTTGTTTTTTCCGCCACTTACTATTAGTGGGTTCATCTGTTAACCCTTTTGGAGGTTAACCATTGCATGAATGAAAGTATCATATCATGATGATGTGTCAAAATGAGTTCACATTATTGACCCTTTTAAAGGCTAACCATTGTGGATGCTCTAAGTTGAATTTTGTTGTTTACATGTAATCAATCTAGAACCACATTTAATAGAATGATTAGCATGTCTGCTGGCAATATTTTTCAGCTTTTTTCGCTGTAAGTTTTGTTGTAATGATTACGTCCCCACTATTTTTTAGGTCTGTACGGGTGCCAAAAGTGAACAGCAGTCAAAACTGGCAGCAAGGAAGGTACATGTTGCTTTTAAGATATATTTTTTTCAACCAGGTGCTACTTCATCCTGTTTTGGTGCAAAGTTTGTGGTATTCAGATGAATCCTAGGGATCTTATTAACTTGATAATAAGGTTTATGTAATAATATCATATTTATTGCTCTGCTCGTTTCTATCACACACACACACACACACACATATATATATATATTTATATTCTCTGACATGTTTTCTTATGATCTGTAGTATGCTCGAATTATTCAGAAGCTTGGGTTTCCTGCTAAGTTTAAGGTCTCTCTCTCTCTCGCCACACACACACACACACACACACACACACATGTTCATGCATATACACTACCTCAACCTCAAACATTTTACTTGTGCTATTACATATTAATATTATGTAATTCTCCGTTCACATTTTCTTTTCTGTTCTGCAGGACTTCAAAATTCAGAATATTGTTGGTTCCTGTGATGTCAAATTCCCAATCAGACTTGAAGGTCTTGCATACTCCCATGGTGCCTTTTCAAGTGTAAGTTATTCTCACTGTCATTAATGTTATTGTAATTAAGCTTTTCCTTGTTAAGTACATTGCATCTTTATGTGTATTGACTGAAATATGTTTCCTGACGTCTGACTCTATTTCTGCTAAGTTTTATGTTCCATATTTAACCATTACTTAGACCTTTTTATTTATTTTAGATTTGATTTTTCATCAAGCGATAGGGGAAAAACAAATGTGTAAGCCATTCACATAATAGTATCTTGCTCTTGTTGGACTTATCCTGTGTCCTGTTAACAGTATGAACCCGAGCTTTTTCCTGGCCTAATATATCGAATGAAGCAGCCTAAGATTGTGCTCCTTATTTTTGTTTCCGGGAAAATTGTGCTTACAGGAGCCAAGGTGATTTACCCTTTGTTCATCTGTTATGCCTTGGTTGCATGTTAATGATGAATTTTACTCAACTTCATTTTTTATTGATGTGCAGGTGAGAGAGGAAACATATACAGCCTTTGAGAACATATACCCTGTCCTTACAGAGTTTAGGAAGGTCCAGCAGTGGTATGGACCTAAAGCTTGATGAGTTTTGACTCTACTTTTTACATAATTACTTACTCTGTCCCAAAATGAGTTTCAGTCTGATTTTTGATATTGTGGCTTATTCCATCCAGATTAACTTGCTTTGTGGCAGATGTACATGTGAGTGTGGATCTAATATGGGTCGTGTTTGATGGACAAAGTGCTTTGTTGCCGAGGAAGGATTGTGAATATGCGGTGGAGGGATGTGCATATTGGCTTTGTGGGTCTGACAAGCTGAGCTCAAATTTCGGCCTGGAAACCTCGGGGAAGGCCTTCCCAACGTAGGATAAATTAGTCTTTTCATTTTTGTGACTCATCTTGGTGAATCTTAATAATAAATTCAGATTCCAATTTTGGCAGCAAACAATACCACTTCTTTTATCTGTTTTATTTGAGATTCTAGAGTGGCTGCTGAATGATGTATTTGTACGACCTCAAAATATCATACCCACTTTTTCCTTGGGTCTGAAATGATCACTCAATCAATAAGCTGCTAAATCATTGTGTTGGTTGAGTTTCTGCGTTTTGAGTGTTCTGCTTCCATTATTAAAGTGTCTTTTAACTCCTGACAATTTCAGCCACCAATGCCCTCATCTCAAGAATGTCTCTAGTAACGGTTCTTGACCAGTTGTTATAGGTTGAGAAAAGAGCAAAACTAGTGCACGGATTTTATCATCGACCTGACTTTAGTCTTGATATAGTCGAATGAAATTCGTTGACGTGTTCTTTTATATCAACGCATAACATGTAACTTATTAAATGTTTTGTGTTCATACATCTTGATGATACTGCACATTGTGCTTTCCTTAGCTACATTGTGCACCCACACTTTTAGCCAAGGTAAAATGAGTCGTACCGAGTGCTTGACGATCCAATAATTCTATTTTCTCCCCTTTTATTTGCATTTGTCCAAACTCAAAATTTGTGTCATCAAACTTCTCAATCCTTATATTATCGTTAACCATCACTTCGAATTGAAACCTAACACGAGTTCTTGATACCACTTATTGTGTAGCATGTTGACTGGGTTAATTCGCTTGAAAATCCAAATTTAAATTTTTTAGCAGAATTTTAATTTGTGGGTCGGTTAATAGTGAAAGTATGAACAAGACAAAAAAAATAAAAAGATGAATTAAGCACAAAAAAAATATTTACATGGTTTGACAGCTTCTTTTACTTCACTTTTATTATTGAATTACGAGCTGACCAATTATTATTTGAGAAATGATTTTTACATGGGTGCTATTGCATGTAAGTTACATGTGTGCTAACGTGGCTGCATCTCAGCCGTCCATCTATGACCAGTAACACACCACACCCCGTGCCCCCGAGAACAGTAATACACCACACCCAATAAAACGTTGACACATGTGCGTACATATCATTTACATGCAATAGCACACATGTGTGATCAACCCCCTAATTATTTTTCTAAGAATTCCTACACTATGATTACTTTGTAACCATATGTGAATTGGCTCTCACTAGTCTAAAAAATAATACATATTAAAATAAAAAAAAATTATAATAGCTTATAAAGATCTAATAGAATATTCTTCTTTTTCTTTTCATTTTGCTATTAAAATTCAACTAACTTATTTGTGGCAACGGTGTTTTCCGTGGAGTGTATGATTTTCCCTCTATTTTTCTTTGGCTTCCAAGAAAGTTTAAAGAAAAAAAAAAACACAATTTTTAGTCAAAATTAGAACTCATCTCAGTGATCTGCAGTTACAGTATAGAAAAAATTGATCGGCGAAGCTGAATTGTTGTTGATGGCTCAATTGACAACAAACGGACGATTGAAGTTGCTGTGCAGTGGCGAGAGGGTGGGTGTGTCTTTCCGGTCAGACCCCAAAGACCCATTTCACTTTAAGCTACTCTACAATGGTGGGGCTAGCTCTGTTCATCTCCATAAGCGCAAATTGAAGCTTTTGGGTTCCGCAAGACTCTACGCTTCCTCTACGAACCAGTCCAAACATTTCGATGCTGATGTGCTCTTTCATGGCGACGATGTTGAATTTCAGATGGATGATTTGTCTTGTTTCAGAGGTCTTGTTCTGGATCTCTCTTACAGGTCAGTTTCTAATTTTTTCTTCAATTCATTATGTGTATCTGTTGTTGGTGATGGTGGATAGATCATAGAAATAAAAATTGCTTTACTTTCAAGTAAATTGGTGTTCATATTTTACAGGTTGCTAACACCAATCATTTACTGGTCTAATGATGTTATGGGTCAATTTTGCTTAAACATATTATAAAAAATAGAGTATCAGTAACAGCTAAGAGACAAACGATATGGATCTGGGCGGGACGCTCTGCAGCCACATATTCAATGGGGCGGGTACGGGTACGGGTGTTAATCAATGATGTGGGTCACCTCATTGGCCAGTCTCTAATATATATATATTTGCTTAAAGAGGAATAGTAATAATATGGATTACTAGCAAAAATATTATGAACTGAGTATGCTTAGTAATTTTTTTTACTCAACTGTACTATAGGAGGTTGTTCTTGGAATTGCAATATTGATTACAAATAAGTTGTTCTTCTCATTAGTAGATCACAAGCCACTGACTGCTGTCGGATCATCCTTGCCTGAAAGATGCAGTTCATTGGTCTGCTGGCCTCGTGGTTTCTTGCTGTATTGAATTAATTAATGGAAGCTCCAAATCTGCTAAGAATGTTTCTATTGGAGTATTATGAATTAGTACTATATTGGGTTGCGATGGAGAAATGTTTAGTGTCTAATAAGATTGTGAAAAATAATTGTATGTTATGAAAGTACATTGCATACCTTAGAAAATCACCTAGGATGCTTTTTGAGAAATTTCGAAATATCAATGCTGTTTCTTATAGAGGTACAAAAGTTGCTGGAGAATAGGCATGCTAGGACTAGGAGACCAGTTGAAATGGTAATGTTATGCTATAACTCAATTTGCTAATGAGAGGAGCCAAACATTGCTAAACTATCAGACAAAGCTACTTCACAGTTCTAGTTTTCACTCTGGACATCGATTGATCTACGAGCCATTTTGTTTTACTTCATCTTTGTGTTATTAAATCAATCTAGTATGTGAGAAGAGGATACCTAGGCAGATTGGTTAGTTATTTCTTATTCACTCAATTGTTATGTTATTGATGATGAAGCCATTGAAACAAATCTTATGCTGTTATGCGGTTATGCATGCTAGTGCTCCCTGGAGAGACTTGGGTGGATTTTATCATGTGATGTTATTTGTGTAGTATGGCTGGGCAATGGGCATTCTCTTTATATTTTGCTTTAGTCTATGTTATATTCATTAACCCTTATCATTCTGGAAAAAGAAAAAGTAAAGTAAAAGTAAAGAAGAAAAGAAGTTAATTTGTATATTAAAGTTCAAATTCCTGGTGTTCATATGTTTGGATAGTCAGAGCCATTAATTCTTGGGAGTGCTTGAGTTAATTCTTCTTTTTCTCTTTTATTTCTAGTTTCTACCTTATAGGAAAACATCCATAGTCATTTGCTCATGGCTTTGTTATTTTTTTCCTGGGCCAGGGCAGCCAATATTGTCGGGGGGAGGCGAGCCATATGTTTGGAGTTCATGGAGAAGGTTGGTCTAATGTGACTTTCATATTCATACCAGTAGCTGGTTTTGACTTCTAGTTGTTCAATTTAAATTCTGAAATTCCACTTACATGATGGAACTCTGTTCAATATTTATAGGAATGATGATATAAGGGGGAGAGATAGATGGAGTGAAGAGAGTGAACACAATAAAATAACGTAGTTCGGCCATAAGGCCTATCCACGCCCCAAATCTCATAATTTGATGCAATCAAATCCCTTGATATATCATGGAAATTTGACTTATTCCAACAAACTCCGTTACATATTTGCTGTAGGATCCTTATTTCTTTCTCTACTCTCTGGTAAATTCAAATGAGGAAGTGCACAATGGTAATTTTTCCATCTTCTTTTTCCACAGGCTGATGTTT
>JAYMSZ010003364.1:0-10659 GCA_036897665.1 Pelargonium citronellum | reverse complement strand
GAGGGTGAAAATGAGGGTGAGTAAAACGAGAGGTCAAAATTGTAAAATTGGTGTGATATGATAATAGATGCGTTGTGTGGGCCCAGGCATTCCCTGTCTTTCTTTGACTGCTTTATATACATACAGTACACCCTGTACAATACACCCAGACCCTCTCGTCTCGGCCTCTCCTATATTTTACACATCGCAAAGCTTTCATTTTTATTCTCTTTCACAGATCACACCTCCATTTTCCTCCCCAATTTTCTCTCTCCCCAAACACAGACCTTATGGCGGATCAGCTCACCGACGATCAGATCTCCGAGTTTAAGGAGGCTTTCAGCCTATTCGACAAGGATGGCGATGGTCTCTCTCTTCTTTTCCTCCTCTTTATTTTTTTTAATCTGTCGTGTTTTTGTTCTTTTTCTCTAGATCTATTTGCCTGCTCTTTCAATCTCGTCGTGATTGCTTGCGATTTCGGTTTCCATTTCATGCAATTTTTCTCTTTGGTTGATATCTAGGGTTTCTTTTGGCTCGAATTATCCTTTCATTTTTCGACTTCTTTTTGTTTAATTTTGTGCGGACTATATTGGTTGTTGTGGATTTTTTTTTCCTGAATTGTTTGGTGTTTTTGTGCTTTCTATTTTTTGTATCTATCCAGATCGTTGTAGATTTGGACCTGAAAAGGGAAGTTATGATCTAGATTGTGACGTGGGTTGACTTGGATAGTGCTATTTGTATGAGTACATTGGATCTAGGAATTTGATTTTTGTTATTGTTTAGATTATTGTTAATAATAAAGGTGATTTGGTGAAATATGAGGTTCCATGTCACATCATCTATGTTGATAGGGCTCTACCATGTCTTTGCATGGTGATAAGTTGTTATGATAGATATTGGTCACATGTCTAAATGCATCAACATAGGTTGCTCTTCTGAAAGCTAGCTTATAATGTTTGTTGCATCTACCTAGCGCACATTGTTTTGGTATCTTCTTAGTATGATTTAGGTTGTCACTAGCTTAAGCAGGATTCTTGTGCTCAAAATGCTTTTCACAAAATGATGAGTTTGTTGAATAGCTTGAAAATAAACACTTACATGGTTACATTAGATAGAGAAATTAGTGAACTTAGACTGATTACCATACTTGGCTTTTCATAAACTAAGAATGCGATTCAAGTATTTAACCATAAAAAAAACTGCAGTTACATATTTGGTTTGTGATTGACTGCATTGCATCATATGCTCAAGTTTCTGAGGTCACATATTTATTTCTAAAGCATTTGTCCTTAGTTTGGCTTTTCTTTTTCCTTTTGATCGTTTTTTCTGCTTGCCAAACTATTAATATCTACACTACAACTACACTGCTGTTGCTGTTTTTAGAAGTTTCTTATTACTCCCTCAATCCCAAAATGAGTGTTCACTTTCCCTTTTTCCTTTTTCCTTTTTCCTTTTATAGTTAAGGCCATGTTAGTAAGTTTTCTCTTGCATCACTCTATGTGCACGTAGTTTAGCAATTGCAAGCTATTCTACCAATAGTAACAAAGTTTTCTTATTGATATTATTGGTAATTCATATGCATGACTAACTTCCTAACGAGGAAATTGGACACTCATTTTTTGACAAGGTGATCATATAACTGACTTAACTATGTAATTCTATTGTTGATCTTTCCTTTTCCTCTCATTGAGTTATAAATGGTTTTGCTTTTTCCATGACCCTTGTGGGGATTGAATCAGATACTACCTTTCACATTTGTCACATTTGTTCTTGCTTGCGCCATTGTACTTTAGTGTTTTTTTTAGCTTCTCGTGATCCAATCTTGAGTGTACTTTAGTGTTGACTTTTAAATTCGGCTACAGGTTGTATCACTACCAAGGAGCTTGGAACTGTGATGCGATCACTGGGGCAGAACCCAACTGAAGCCGAGCTTCAGGACATGATAAATGAGGTTGATGCTGATGGCAATGGAACAATTGATTTCCCCGAGTTTCTCAATCTGATGGCAAGAAAAATGAAGGACACTGATTCAGAGGAGGAGCTCAAGGAAGCTTTCAGGGTTTTTGACAAGGATCAGAATGGCTTCATTTCCGCTGCTGAGCTTCGTCATGTCATGACCAATCTCGGCGAGAAGCTGACAGATGAGGAAGTTGACGAGATGATTCGTGAGGCTGATGTGGATGGTGATGGTCAGATCAACTACGAGGAGTTCGTCAAGGTCATGATGGCCAAGTGAGGACTAAACCCAAACCAAATTTCATAAAGTTAAAAAAATAGAAAAGGGGAACAGGGCAGATAAGTTTGATGAGGTTTCCATTTCCGTTAGGACATCTTCATTTGGTATTTATTAGCTTTCATTTGGTGATTGTCTATTTCTTGTTTGCATTATTTCGTGGCACTGTTCCTTGGTAACTACTTGTTTGCTCCCTATCTCGTCTTGTAGTTCGGTTGTTAGTGTCTTTGCTTCTTGTTTGTTATTTTCTACCTTTGATATTGTGAACCTTGAACAATTGGGATTTTTTACTTATGGGGTGACTGATTTTGTTAATATTTCAAATTTGTATTGTTTTTCACATTTTCTTGCATGAATCCGCTACATAAGAATGTATTTTGTAGCCAAATATGACTGGATATGTGTTTTAGCTATGTGGCTATAATGACGAAGAGAAGTAGATGTGGCAACTTAACCTCGGTGCCTGATTTTGCATTGTGAAACTCTCCCATTGTCTGTAACCCTACATTGTTGTTTTAGTTATGTGGCTACAACGACGAAGAGAAGTAGATGTAGCAACTTAACCCCGGTGCTTGATTTTGCATTGTGAAACTAACTCTCCCATTGTCCATAACCCGACATTGTTGTTGGTAGCTTAATTTGTTAAGTTTGAAAATGCTTGATCATCTTGAAGATTGAGGCCTCTTGCTTGTAGATAACCAAGGGTGTGGGCACCATATGCAATATTCTGATGCCAAAAGAAAAGAAACGGAGATGCTTTGGAAGGATGACTTGCAAAAATGAAAATTTAGGATGTGCTGTGCATGTAAATAGTGAATTACAATTATTAAAAAAAAAAATGTCCTGTATTTTCAGATGCCGATTGGGCAGGATCCCATCAAATGGACGATCTACGTCAGGACAAAGTGTAATGATTGGTGATAATGTCTTTGCAGTTTGACAAGTCTAGTAGTAAGCCCAAAATTAACTAGTACTAGTAGGCATCTTGAGTCAAGTAACAAAATTATGAAGTCAATTTTATCAATTAATTGACAAATTTGTATGGAGCAAGTAGAAAGAAAAAAAGAAGTATATATAGGGTTCTTTGAAATGAACCAAAATGGTAGTCACAAGCAATTGAAATCGATGTTTGTTAAATTGATTTAAATTTGTAATTGCAGGAGGTTTCGTAGAATGTACAGCTGCTCTAGCTTAGAGAGCAGAAGTGGCCGCTGCGGCTTCATCAGATGGGCTTGGGCTAAACGCAAAAAACGACACCGCCAATGTTCTATCCTCTGATTCTCTCTCTCTCTCTCAACCACCATTACCACTTACCATTCACCTGCTTCAACTGTATTGTAATTGTATTCTACATTTTATAAGATTGTATTTTAAGTGTAAAATAAAGTGTATCTATAAAATGAAATGACTTCACATCCGCAATGTAATGTTACACAACCAGAGTTTTAAAATGAATTTGACTTGTTCAATTTAATCAACACTTAACACTTGAGAAATGAGACCATCACAAGTAATGCGCAAGCAGTCAGGCATGCTTGGCCACCTTCTTTTTTTCCATGCTATAATTATTTTAGCTGGTACCAAAATCAAAGGTCATTCATGTATTGAACAACGTGAAAAGTTTGTGCCTATTGTGTGCCCAGTACCTACATACCTCAAGAACATAATCCATCTGCTAAATTTTCTATTTTTATATACAAAGCTTGGAACCTGGAAGGGATGGGAAAGTATCAAAATAGCTCCAAAGCAAAGACTTTATCAACCAATATCCTTCACTAACGAACTTTACATGGCCTGGTGCACAAGTAAGTATATCTTCCTCACTAGTCCCACATGTACGCTCCTAATGTGTGTCCTTCACATACTTCAATCCACTGTTTCTATCTTACAACTAACTCTATAAATTATACATCATGTCTGCAGTGAAGAGTTAGGGCGGTTTTGCTTGGTTTTTCTTATGGCATTTAAGTTTCATTCCAAAATCTTGATAAACTTCTCTACTTCAATAGACTCCAAAACAAATTAGGAGGAAACAGTTACTATCATGTTAAAACTAGTAAACCTCAGCACAGTTTCAGTATTAATTTCATACTTCTTTTCAAGTACCATAGACCAAGCATGGGCACAAGTTAAGTGTAAATCAGCTCTATTAACAAGGATGGCATGACGATAGACAAAAAGAAAACGGTTGCATTCTATTCCTTTACAAAGTTAAGCATGGAAAGGCAGGGGTTTACCTTTTGAGTGGTTTATAGAGGACCACAGTTACATATTTGGACTGAAACCTATGGGTCAGGCCCAGAGCAACTACAGACTGGGATGCCCATCCTCTCTCTATGAAAAGGTGGTTAAGCACAACATGCTGAGGCTTTGTAGAAGACAAAGCTATTTCTGAACTTTCGGTACCAAGAACAGTTAGATGCAGCTGAGATGGAACTACTACTGGCTCCTTTGCAAAATCGTCATCTGCTGGAAATGTTTGACCGTACGAGGAGTCTGGAGATAGGGGACCCTCAAACTCAGCCACACTCTCCAGGCTTTCTGGCACATAGTCCTGCCAGAACAGCAAAAAAGTTAAGACTCTCAGCTAGGCATGTTGAACAAGCCAAGCAGACTAATAAGCATTGCATAAACTTTAAAATAAAGAAAAAGATAATCATTTAAAATTTAGCTTCACAATAGTATGGTTATACCCAAGTAACATATGTTAAAAAACTTCAATACATATAAAAGGTGAGACACTAGAGCAGAGCTACATAAATGCTTCAAGATCCTAACAAATAAGGGAGAGCCTCAACAACTCAGGTAAAGTAACTTCATTTGTAAGACCCAACTGATACCATTAAACACTCAAAACAGTGTTGCAAAGACGGAATTTATGTTGCTGTGGACCATCTGGTGTTCAGTCACTGCATTGGGCACCAACTAAACGTGGCTGGTGGTAAGAAGAAATATTTATTGACAGTTCCAAACATTGTGCTGTAGGTCAGAAGAAACCTTCTAAAGAAAATGACAAACACATCAGAAAGTGAATAGTAGATTTTTCCATAATTGACTTCTCAAGAACTTCATGCCAAAATTAGTGGTATGGCGTAGTCAAGCACCCTTTCTCATAGGACTTACAATGAAAAAGGATGAAATGATTGAAAGTTGGATAATATTGATTAGGAGTGATTTGGTTCCAGCTGACGTCACTACAAGTACAGTAAGAAGACTAGAAAAAACCTAATCTAAGTTGTACAAAGGATAGAGCTGTCTGCAAATGAGTTGTCACTCAGACAGGACATGAAGTCTGAGAAAAAACAGAGCGGATCATATTATAAGATACTATTCGCTATATCTAATCAATCGGTTGGGGATTCTGATAATTTGGTGTACTGTCATTCATTAATGGGATTTTAGAATGCACAGGTGTAACAATATCAACAAACTCTATAATGCAATCTAGAATGCAGTAATCTCCACCCACTGGGAACTTTGAGTTTGGCTTGTGGCCTTGATGCTGTTCTACATGCATAGCCTATACAGAGACACACAGATGATTAAGGTGCATTTCTTGGCAACAGTCATTGGTTATACAGCCGCAAGCTCAATACTACATTAATACATTCAAACCCATCTATCTTACACCAACTTGCTGGATGGTCAACCCTAGAGAACTGCAAAAAAATAACCCGTGGAAATAGAGATGCTTGCTTACATTGACATCAAGAAGATTACAAACATTGCCCACATCGTCAGATATGCACGGAAGATCTGGTATATATCTCCATTCACCGTCCACAATAAACTTGTAGTGGTATATACCTGATGGCAAGACCAAGAGAACAGTGTGATCCTTACCAGATCTCTGCAGTGCCTTTCTGCAACCAGAAATAATCAAGTAGTCATCGCTATATTTCTAGTAGTCATTGCTATATTTTCCCAAGAAAATCCAGATATAAAGAAAATAGATGAATATCTTTAATAAGGTGACCAAAGCTAACCTTGATGTCCAGTTGTCCCAAGATCCCTCCACAGCCACATCATTACCACAATAGTTCCATGTTATCATGGTTGGAATTCCTGGCTCGGGAACAATATCAACAGCTCCAATTGGTTCGTTCTGCCACATCTGATTGAAAAGGGGAGAACCCTCATCTCTTTGAAGTGGAGCTATAGGAACCTGCAAAAACACAAATCAATGGACCAATCAATTGAAAGGCAGTCAGACAGCGATGCAACTCCTTAGCTCATAAGCATAGCATCAGATTCTATTTTGTTTCCATCAGTGATCATTACAGTTCAGTTTGAAGATTCAATGGAAGCTGAACCCACCCATCAAAAAAATATAATTGATATAAATGAAAAAAAGAGAGGCTCAGAATGAGATTATTATTATTCTGATTTATCTAAGAAGAATGACCCAGCAGAGTCCTGGGATATGAAAATTCAGGTCAGAAAGATTACAAAGAAAATAAAAAGAGCTGTCCCCTGACTATGAAATGGATATTGACTCAAACCTAATGTACCTTTACTATCAAATTATCTATTTTAAACAGCAGCTTGATTTGATACACTACAAATTATACACTTCAGGTTAAAGTTTCTTTTAGTGATATGGACCCTATAAACTGACAATGACTAAAATTGAAGATAAATAAGAGGATGCACATTGCCTATTGTGGTCTCTAGTGCAAGGTAGAGTGACCAAGGGGGACAAGAGCAACAAACTAATCAACCCCACTCACTCCCTCTCCTAACTACCATTTATTTACTAGTTTCTAGCCAAGAAAGCCATCACATATTCTTTCCTTTTCTTTCAATATTAAGTAAAACAAGGTTATCACATATCAGATAGTCAAAAAGTCTGAAAAAGAGTTCCAAAATCAAAGCCTGAGCTTGAATGGGGAGAGATTGTGAAATACATCAACGCAGAAGAAAGATTCACACCACATGATTTCAAAAAGGTTATAATAAACCAAACTGGCGGAGGATGCCTAAATAGGAAAGCAACTAAGGGAGTCACAATAGGCATGCTTATCCAGTAACATTCTAAAACAAGAACGCCACTGTAATCAGTGGAAGAAAGCAAAAAGCTACGGCCAAGTCTGGCAGAATCAGCCAAATGAATTGAATTATTTGACCCATACCAACCTTCCTTTGCCATAAATGAGGTCACCATTGTAGTCTAAACTATCATTCCAAAAAGAAGAAACTTAAGCTTTCTTAGGCTACAAGTAGAACACACATTCCACCACTAATCGCAAGTCACCGTCCTCACAATGCTAATAATTTATCTTCCACAACATACAATCAGAATCAGAAGTCAAAGTTCCAATGCTTGTTAAAGACACTAGCAGTACTAAATAAGCACGAAGCTCATACTTGTAAGTTGCAAACAATTGTGTAGCTGAATAAATACTAAATGAGCAACAAAAATATAATCTGCAAGCTGCTCTTCAGACAAACAATATCCATGAAAATCAGCATGCGACGATACAACATTCAGTCACAAAACTGAGCCAAGCAATAAATCATCGTCACAAAACACAACCATTGATTATTGAACAATACCTGCGGAGCAAACAAGATAGGCGATCGGGTGTGACCGGGGCTCTCCGGAGGACTATTGCCCATGGAATCGGAAGAAGCCACGTGACAGGGACGGTGCGAATTCGGTGGCGCGTAACAGTCACGGACTCCAGAATCACCATTTGATCTTCTGGAAAAATCGTCCTTCCCAATCTCTCCGTCTTCTCTACCGTTGGCGTTTCCCATCCCCAAAGACCTCCTCTGACGGATCTGCTACTGAAATCTGAAACACAACGACCAAAGCCAGTGGTGGAGAAAGATCGGAGACGACAATGAAGTCTAGAGAGATAGAGAGAAGTGCAGTGAGAGCTGAAGCAGAAGCACCGATGACGGAAATGGCGAGGGTGGGGGGTTAGCGTAAACGACACTCGTTTTGAGGTTTAATTACGAGCATTGACACTCACTACCGCGAAACGGTAGATCAAAAATTAATAATTAACACATATCGCACTTAAATTTAAAAATGCGTTTTTGGTTTTATTTGTAAACCTGTAACCGCGTTCGTATTGCTGTGAAATGACGTTTTTACCCTCTTTATCCACAAAGGGTTTAATATCTCATGACCCCCACTTATTGAAAACTGATCAGTCAGGTCATCAGCTAAAAAAAAGTCATAGCAGGAGGAGAGGAGCGGAGAGGGGCAGATAGGGACGGAGGGAGGGGACGGTTCGGAGAAGAGGAGGAGGAGGCGGATGTCGTAATCGAGTGGAGACCAGCGACGCCGAGGAGCTGCATTCCGACGAGGGTGTGGTAGGGAGGAGCTTCATTCCGGCGAGATATTCCATGAAATTAGATTTGTGCTTGTGTCTTAGAATTTTGCTTTGTGCTTGTGGGTCTCATTATTTTGCCATGTATTTGCCATGAATTTTGCTTTGTGTTGTGTGAAGAGTTGCCCCAAAGAACCAGTACCATCTATAGAGGAAGGAGATGGTGTCAATGATAGAATATAAATGATTGAAGGGTAAAATTGTAATTTCATATTAATTTAATTAATTTTAAACCAATCAATAAGCGTCACGTGTCTTATTTTATTTAAACTAATATTAAAATATTTTAAAATGTCTTAAAATGTCACGTCAGCGACACGTCACACAAATTAAAATGACTCCTTAGCGCCCCGTCATCAAATTAACGGTTATGTTAAGTCCAATTAACGGTGGGACATGTGTGACCTATTTTCCGTTAAGTTAGGGACTGTTGTGCCTTCATTTTTTAGTTGAGAACATGGCTGGTTAGTTTTCAATAAATGAGGGGTCACCAATATATTAAATCCTAAAAACAAAGTCAGTCTAATCTTGTTTCACGTTAACTTGAGGTCTCTATTTTGAGTTCCGAAGAATGCAGTTGGGTTAAAATTTGATAGATCGAGTTTTGTCGCCATTGTGGTTATACCCAACTCGAGTGATATGATTTAAAAATGTTGATCACAGGCCTGTTTCGAAAACCTCATAGTTAAGACCCAAAAAAAAAAGCCTAAGTACCCTTAATTTTGTGAATGATTCACTTATACAACAAAAGTAAGAATCAAGGAGGCCGAAAAATTCCCTCAATATTGCGGCACAGAATAATGCAAATTTTGCAATTTCTTGAGGCCGAAATTTTCATATGTCAAATTTCGAGGTGACAGAAAATGAATTTATCAACAAATTCAAAAAATAATAATCAAACCAAAACAAAACGTAATCAACCTTAAAATCATAGATATAAAATCAAATCATGTATTTGTTTTAAATTTTATTTACCATTCGAACTTTAGACCTCAAGAGAAATAAACGCTTTAACCCAATTGATTCGTTGATGGTTGTTAAGTATATTTGCAAAAAGCTACGGGATAGGTTGTTGTGGTCTCATTAGGAACTTTTTTTTGTGTTTCTTAGGGCTTTGATTGTGCTGGTTTTTAGAAGGATTGGTCGTGTTTCTTTCAGATAGTAGTGATTTGTTGCAATCATTGAAAGATTGGATGGGCTCAAAATCTCTTCACTTGTTTCTATTCGACGTGTTCTTATAGTTTATGAGGTTGAGTTTTTGCATGATTTTAGCTTGGTTGTTCCCACTTTTCACTTTGGCCGGATCTGTTGGTTTCTTGGGATCATCCGATGAGGACTCAGGTAAAACTCAATGTTGATGGAGCTCCTTGAGAAGGCCTTGCTACAAGCAACGGTGTTTTCTAGGACAATGAAGGAAGACTTCTTTTTATCTTCGGTGCTAACTTAAACTTTTGTTTTTGATCTAGTAATAATGCTGAGTTTGAGATCTTTTTTTAGTAAACGTATAATCATCAAGACTCGAACTTGAGACCTCGAGAAACCAAGCGAAATCATCTTAGCAATGAGATAAGTTTATTGATTGATGAGGTTTAGACCGATTCTTCTCGATTTATTGGCAGTCTTCTTGGTTCAATTATTCACACTCGAGCCTTTCATGTTTTCCACTCCCTTCAAAGGGGTATGACATCACGCATGTGTGTAGAGAAGAAAAGCATGTTTCTGACTAATTAAAGCCTTGTTTGGTAAGTCTACATTGCCTCTACTTGGATTGTCTATAGACTTTTTTTTTCAGAAACAAATGTTGGGCAAACCTGCTTTTGGATAAATGTTTATAGACATTCATCTTTTTTGGCCTCAAAAGGTATACTTCTCACAGGAGGTTGGGAGCTCCTGTGAGATACTGTAGAAGCTCTACTTGAATTACATAGTATACCCATTATACCCCTGAAAATGTGATGCAAAATTACATATCCAAGATACTTGTTTCTCTTTTGTTTAGTTTTTCAATGAATAATAATTCTGTATGGTATACCTTGTATATGCATGGGTAAGCCTACCATAGTTTTTCAAAGAATAATAACTCTGTACGGTATACATTGCATATGC
>JAYMSZ010003363.1:0-10661 GCA_036897665.1 Pelargonium citronellum | reverse complement strand
CGTTCCCGCCGCCTTCTCCGGTGCCTCCTCCGGCAGTTTCCTCTCCGAGGAGTCTCACAACGTCTCTTTGGACGGCGATTTCAGCATCCAGGTTCTTCCCCCATCCCATCCTCCTTTTCCTCCTCGCATGTCAATTTCAAAATTTTGATTGTGTATTATCATTACGTGCCTGCCTTAAATTAACGGGTTGCCTTGTGAATTTTTTCCAATCACTGAGGATAATAACTTAATGTTCTTGAGCAGTGAAAGAATCAGTACTTTGATACCTAGTCCTCAAAAGAGAGCTGTACCAGGCTCTGTTGAATATTTATTTTCTTTTTCACATTTGGTCTGGGGTGAAGACAAAATTTTGGTTCATATTCAATTTGGGAAATATTAGGAAGCCAGTTCTAATACCAACCAACTTCTGAATACTGGAATATGGGTGTTCTTGTAGATGGTCTTGTTGAAAAGCTTTGGTGTGTGAGCTAATGGATATTTGAATTTGCATTATAGTGCTTGGTTAGTTTGGATAGAGAGAGGAATAATAGACAGAGCATGCAACATAGCTAGTAAATGGAACCTAGTAATTCCTTTATGTACATACCCTCAGTTAAGAGTATGATTTTTGGTCTATTTGTGTTGAAGTATGGAAATTTTGGGTTTTGCTTTTAGTTTCTTTAGATTTCATCAACTTTGAGGCAAGAAAATACCTTATTTATCTCTCCCTGGAGGCACCACAGAATGCAACTATGCCAGCATCCCCCAAAAAGACTCTTCTTCTCTCTCTTGTTTTTCTTCTTCTTCTCAGCTATCATGGTAAATGCTTTCCCATATTATGAAAACTTATTCTGTATATGGTCATTCACTCTGTATACCATGTTTCCTCATTTGCATTTGCTCATCATTGACACAATCTCATCCTTGATTCCATTGTGAGAGATTGCAAACAACCTAGGCACGCGACATTTAGAAACCATCAGTACCTGCTCAAATCTTGAAAGACAGCAAAAAAATCACAATCACATATAGAGTTATGGTGATAGTTAACCTTTGAATAGCAAAAAGGCTTGAAGTTGTCCGATTTATGTAGAAGTAATGTTAGATTGTTATTATTTCAGTGTGATTTGCTTGTTGGCATATACGACATGAATGTATTTTTCTCCACGTGGACATGTTTAACACTTATTTGGATAATAGGCCTGATACCATCTGAATCAATTCTCACTCGTCTCAACCTAGGTTTCTATTTACTTTATAGATTTTCTGACACTTTGATCGTCTAGTGCACAAGGACAGGAGCTTACTTGTATACTGCTGATATCTTTCGGTTTCTTGATTGTATCCTATAGTTTGCTATGCCAAATAAATGCATTTGGGAGACAACTGGAGAGATTGACCGTTACTTTTATATGAACTCTCTCCCCCAATGATTTTAATAATAATATACGTGTGTACACATGTTCCTATAAGTTGTGTATGTATAAAGGCATGAGATATTCGAGGGAACTTGATCTCGTGTCATGTTCATTTAGACTATTTAGTTAAATGTGCCTATAATTTTAAAGATGGGTAAATATGGGCATTAGAGATTTAAGATAACTTGATTCTGTGTCTAGTTCATTTAGACTATTTAGTCAAAGCCTAAAACAATACTAACTTACACTATATTAAATTACAACATGGCTACCAGTATCGTGCTTTAGACATTACATTTCTCATACATCAATGCACATTGCTATTACCTATTGCATTGTTTTCACGATGGAATTATTCAATTTGGTGAATATTAATTTATGAAGTTGGGATTTGTAGTTTGAATGTTATATGGGTTTAAAATATGGTAATGCTCAAATAGTTTAAGCCTCATTAGCGTTGCTGGGATAAATTGTATGTGTCAAACAGTGCCACTGTAAGTGAGCTCATGATTCAAATTACCATGTATCCATTTAGAACTTAAGTCAATTTGGGATACACCCGGTGTAGCATTGCATGATGGAATGTGCTATGTAGGTATGTATAGGTAGCGAATGCAATGTTTTTTTGCCTAAAACCACGCGTGTTGGGTTCATTTTTTTATGCTTGAGTTTTCTGTTATTTATACATAATAAGCTACAATCTTATCTCGTCTCTCAGGCTATGAAGTTAGAACTGCTGAGATTGGTATGCAGGCATTTTTCTTTTGCTTATATTCTTGCAAAATTCTTAGCTACATGATATATAATGAGCACAAGACAGCAATAATTTCTGGATTTTCGTACTTGGTGGTTATTGATTGGCTGGCATTAGACCTTACCACCATACTTTAGCGGATTCTTCTCTGACTTTAGCACATGATCATGTTTAATGTATGATATATATTTATATTCTTGCTTGGCAAAGCAATTAGTATTAGGTCTACACTACATTTATCAACTATTCACCTACCTTAGCACATCATCATATTTGATTTATCAACATTTACATATGTTAAACATGATTAGTATTGAAATTACTAGTAATTCTTTAGCAAACATCAAATAAATAAAAAATGGTTTCTTTCATGAATGTTAATTTAGTTTGAAGTGGAATTGTTTTTTTGTTGGAAACAAGTGCACAATAGTACGACTATTGCTTGATAAGGGTCTCCACATTATCCTGAATTTGGCTCTATGATTTGCTTGCAGGTTTTGCAAAAGGCTTTAGAGGTGTGGGATCTGCAGGTTATCCCTCTTGATTGTCCGGTTGCTGAGCCAGCCCAGATAGACCCTGAGCTGGAAAATGCTTTCATCTGTCATTTGCAGGACCATTGGTTCTGTATCAGGAAGGTGAATGGGGAGTGGTATAACTTCGACAGTCTCTACGCAGCCCCTCAGCATCTCTCCAAGTTTTATCTCTCGGCTTATCTGGACTCTCTGAAAGGCTTTGGCTGGAGCATTTTCCTTGTCAGGGGAAACTTCCCTAGAGAGTGCCCCATGTCATCCTCAGAAGCTTCCAACGGTTATGGGCAGTGGCTGTTACCCGAAGATGCCGAGAGAATAACAAAGTCCTGCAACTCAACACAGGTTCCTCCTCAGCAAGCCAATGTGACACAACAGTCCTCCAATCCACCTCTCTCGCAAGTGGAATCTGAACTGCTTTCAGACATGGAAGACGAGGACTTGAAGGCTGCAATAGCCGCTAGCCTGATGGAATCAACTCCAGCCGTGCCTAGCACTCAAGTTACCACTGCTCAGAGTGAAAATCAAGACAACAAAGACAAAGTAGCGTAAAAGAAGAAACATCGTTTTAGGTTTCATCTCCGGTTTACGAGTGGAGAGGGACACTGACCCGGGCCAGGCTAGGCGGTTAAGAACATTTTCGGCAATGAGGTTCAGTTCCATTGTGCAGTATACAAAACAGCTTATACTTTCTCAAGAGTCTTGTTAAACATTGTAAACACTTTTTTTGTTTTCCTGAGAAATAACCTTCCATCTTTGCTGTTGAATATTGACTACCAGTGAGGAGTGGAGAGCTAGATTGTATGCGACGACAGGTTCAATAATCTTGTTCAACTTGATGGTCCTTCTAGTGGGTTTTTATGACAGCCAAAATGGAAGTCAAATAATTGAACGAATCAAAGTGAACGTAATTAAGGTGGTTGATTTAGATTTTGGTCGGTTTTTGACGCAGACGTTAATGTCTTTTCAGATAATGATCGGCTATCTATGAACTTGTCAAGAACACCTATAATATGTAAAATGTGAACAGTAAATATTGTACACCATTTAAAAATAAATAAACTATTATCCATGTGGTATTGTCCAAATTTATTTTGTATTTTACAACACACGTGAAACAAAATTATGGTTTTATTTTTTGAATGACAAGAATAAATGATCAATTAACTATGTTTAAGGCGAGAAACTAAATTGACTTAAAATTTAGAGAGTCGAGTGATTCATAAGAAATACAAGTTTAGAATAGTTTATTTATGAAGTTCGAAATTCTAATTGACCTTTACATTTAAAATTTACTAGACTTATATTTTTAAGGATAGATTCGAAAAAATAAAAAGTTATTTATAAGAGAAAAAAGAATCTTAGTTAAAGTTCAACTGATTAAGACTTAATCATGTCAATGAAGTGATGTCATTGTCATCTCATCAATTAACCTTCGTACTTTTCTTTATTTTTTTATCAACAAATCTGAAGCGTTTAAACTATTTATTTCAATTTATTCTTGTATGTCTTAGCTGAGCCTTAACCACGATAGTTTGGCCGAGAGTCCTCTCTGTCTATAAAGCAAAAGATGAATCATACACAGAAAGAAAGGTGGCAATGGCATGACCCTTTTAGGCTGGAAGGTGACTCCACCAACCACCGTTTTCAACACCCATCCATCATATTTTATAATTTTTCATGTCACCCCCTTAATTTACTGTTAATAGAATTAGAATTTCAAAAGAAACATAGAATAAAAAGGCAAGCAGAAGCTATTGCTTCTCTTTTTCCTGAAGCTACTATAGGCCTCACCTCAACCTCAAGGAGATTCTTGAGGATCTGAATCTGAATTCCAGGTTCTGTTTAATCATCAGCTTTTCTCGGAAGAATGGGCTCATCTAATCGGTTGTTCAACAGACACAGAACTATCCATGAGATCCTTGGAGCTGGTCTTGGTACGTAACTCCAATTTCTCATTCTCCGTTTCAGTTTCAACAGAGAGTAAGAATTTGGATTCGGAAACTGTTGCTTTTGGCATCTGGCTCAGTTGATTGCACTTATGTTTTGTTTTACTGGTTTCAATTTATGCATTCTGGATAGATCCTTCGCAGAAGCTTTTGTTGATTTGTTACGAATCGGTTCTGATTGAGATTCTTGTATTTGTTTGAACAGTTGCAGATGTAATGCTGTGGCGGCGAAACAATCTGACGATCGGAATATTGTTGGTGACTCTGGCTGCTTGGGTGGTCTTTGAGAGATCTGGTTACACTCTTTTGTCTCTTCTCTCTACTGTTCTTCTACTCCTCTCTACTATTCTCTTTCTCTGGGCAAAATCTGCGTCAATTCTCAACCGGTAAATATACAAACATACAATCATGCTTCATTTCAAATCTACTTAGATCTTATTTTTGAAGTAAATGACAGTCCTGCAATCAAGATTGTATCATTTTCAGATTATGCCATATCTAGTGATCATCTGAATAATATGATAATACCAGTAGAGTACACGGTTCCAACCAAAATGATTAGCTGATCAATTAATTAACACTTTGAGATGTTGATTCAATTAAGTTGTGTTACTGTGAAATTGTTGAACACACCACTTTGTGATTTTCATGTTGATTCAATTAAGTAGTGTTACTGTGAAATTGTTGAACAGACCACTTTGTGGTTTTCATGTAGATTCAATTAAGTAGTGTTTACTGTGAAATTGTTGAACAGACCACTTTGTGATTTTCATGTTGATTCAATTAAGTAGTGCTACTGTGAAATTGTTGAACAGACCTGCTCCGCCTGTACCAGAGTTGTATCTGTCGGAAGAAGTGGTTAATGAATTGGCAGCGATGATCCGGAATCGTGTAAATGCTTTCCTCTCAGCCTCCCATGATATTGCCCTTGCTAAGAACTCAAGGCTGTTCTTCAGAGTAGCTGCATACCTGTTGCTCATTTCTGTTGTTGGCAGCTTCACTGATTTCCTCACTTTGGGCTACACCAGTAAGTTTCTATTTAGTTTCTCTGGCAAATGTTATAGAAAGGATGGGTTTATTGATTTGATTCTTCGCAGGCCTTGTTATTGTTCTCACGGTTCCAGCTATTTACGAGAGATTTGAAGATCATATTGACAGACATGTCATCACAGGGCATATGAAAGTACAGGAGTTGTATTTGAAATTAGATGTCAACAGATGGATATTGGAGAAGAGAAAACTATCCTAAGATCTTTCAAGTTTTGCAGTTTTGCTTTCTTTGACAAGGTGGTGAAGGTCAATGCTATAAGAGGGTTTGATTTGGGGTATGGACAATTTTTTTGTTTTGAATCTTTGTTTTCTGGGAAGGGATATATGTACAGGTTTTGACTGGGAATGTGTTGATTTTGTGTTTTGGAACATTTATACAAGAACCAGTTTTGGCTTAAAGATACATGCAATCCTGGGAAGCTGATTGTGTTTTCACCTATCTAAATGTAGTATGTAAAGTTGGCATCCAAAAAAATATGTACACACACAATTGAAACAAGTGTAAGCTTTAGGAGGAGAATTGAAAACAAATGCTCTCATAAATTGGGCAAATAAGATACCATCATAGAAAAGTTACCAAAGGAAAAAAATATAGAATACAACTAGTCCTGACCATTTCCAAAACTACCATGATTGTCATGTTGCCAACCAAAACCCTGTCCATCACGACCCATATCCCCAGAATAGAACTGACCTCGTTGAGCTTGGGGTGGTGGTTGTGGGGGTTGCAGTGGCTGTGGTGCTAATATACCAGTTCCGTCCCGGGGGTTCACAACATTACCACCCTGCACAGGTGGAGGATTCAGAGGCACACCTTGATAAAATGCTACTTTCCCCTGAGAATCTGGAGTTGCAAATCCGTCTGGGGTTCCTACACCCCCAGGCGGAGGTTCAAAGGGCACACCAGTTGGTCCTGTGTTCCACGGCTGAGGATAGTTTGAAGGATAATTTGCAGGACCAGATGCAATTTCTGGTGCTGAATCCTGCCGGGTCATCTCGTAGGGAGCACCATAGAATTGTTGAGCTCCGTCAGTTGGGAAAGGAGGAAACCCAAATGGAGGGGGAGCAAGCATTGGAGGATTAGAATTCATGGGAACAACAAAATTTGGCTGCTGGATGGAGTTCATGGGCGGGTAGTCAGGAAATGGAGCATCTCCTTGCTGCTTATCTGAAAATTGACCAGATTCTTGTTGCGAAGCACCTTGTGCATCAAAACCCTGTTGTTGGAAGCGATTATGCATGTCTGATGGGTGACCACTAAATGTTTGGGGTGGCTTGGACTGCATGATTGGTCTTGGATTTAGTTGATATCTGGGCTGCTGGCGGCGAGTTTTATCTTCTCGATCATAGAGCTGAGAATTTGCACCAGGAGAAAGTATCGGCCTTGGTGGAGCTCTAGCAGTGGAATCAGAAGCTGTGGGTTGTCTATTACTCTGAGCCTCTGACTCATTTCCATCTTCTTTCTCTGCATTGGGCTGAAGAAGGTCAGCATGGCTCTCATGAATATGAGATTCAAATTCAGTTCTTTTCAGGAAAGATTTGAGGCAGTGAGGGGCAGCACAAATGAAGATCCCTTCCATGATTTTAATTGTCTGAATCTTCTGAATGCGCTCATCACAACTGCATGACATGAAACAAAATAAAAATAAAACTACTAAACTATAATCTTCTCATGGATGCTTACACGAAGATGATTAGTTTAAAATGAGCATGAACTCTTTACATGAAAGATAATATTTCCCCAAGAAGTGCTTATAGGAAAAAGTAGTTTCTCAACAAGAATGTGAACAGATGAGGAGATTACAGATACGTGAACCACATAAGGTTAATGTAGTTTTTAATGCAAATATGGGGATATGGGGATAAGAATATATGCAAGTCACATCTTAATATCTTATAAATGGGATAATACAATCCATAATAGCACTACTAGGCAAAGAATTTCAAAGATTGCATTCTACTTGTAGCATATTGAATCTTAGTTTCTTACAGGTAGCAGATTGAATCACTCCTAGCACAATCGAGACAGAAGGCATGCTCACAAGGGCTCTGCAAGAACATCAACTCATTATATTATAAAGAATTCATATCAAGCAATTAAAATAACACTTCAGCAGATGCATTAGGCAGCAAGATGACTAGAGTTAAGACAGAATCAAGTCAACTTGGTGCAATCACCTAGAAATCATGGTTTAGATGAGAAAAATCATGCTTTCTTCTAGTGTACCCTTACCAAAATAAAGGGCATCAATATGTTCAAAAAACCAGCAGGCGACCGAATAAACAATAAACTACATTAACCCAATATACCACAAGAAGCAAGTTGATACAGGTGGAGGGTTTAGAAAAGAGGTACATAAGTAAATTCAAATGACAAATGACAGCCTCCACCATATTGTAACTAGATTTAAAGCATATTTTTCCTACAAGTAACATTAGCAATGTGACAATTATGGACAAAGTAATTGATATGGGGTTTATATTTACTGATTATCCCCAATCTATGCCTCTTACTCTTTCTACAAACATACAAAATTGTAGGTATATGTAAGATTTAGTTATTCTCTATCAAATGATCAGTTAAGTGGGTGCTATGATTATGAGTGAACTTTCCTCCCATGGGCCATGTTTAATATACAACTATCAGCCCTTCTCTAAGGCACAATCAATATAGGTATCCAAATTGCCATTAAATCTAGAACTAAAGCCAAGTCTGCCCAGATGTGTCTATAATATCTTAAAGCCCAAAGTTGGGCATTTTCATAGTCAGGCAATAGTGATATTGCCTAACAAAGGAATTCAAAACTTCATTTTCTCCACTATTATTATTTTTTAATTTGTAGGTAAATAATAAACAAGGACCTCATTCACACCAAACTGTCAGTGTTGGTGTATGAAAAATCACTAAGAAACTAGTCTCATGCCAATATCCTAGGTGTAAAACCGTGTCAAACTAAAAGGTCCAAAGCATCAATAACAAAAAAGGAACTCCACTGAACATTAAAACACACGATTGGCATGCATAAATCAAGTATGAAAATGGTCATGGTAAATGGGGTACCAGGCGTCCATAGATAGCAATAGGAAAGTCACAGCGAACACAAAAATGGACTCGCTCTCCCAGCTGTCGACGAGACCTGCGACCAACACTCTTGATCATTGAAGCGGCAGTTGCTCCACCAATTCCCTTGGCCACAGGAAGATCAGCAAGGACAAGATGGTCAGGGCAGGCAACTGTCACGGTCTCTGCCAATGAGGGCTTTGCCCCACCACCGCCTTCTGAGGATGAATCCTTGATAAGCCGAATCTGAAGCATCTCTCTCGCCCTAATTCTTACTTAAAATTCCCAGTATACTTCACTCTTGCACCCACCCAACAAGACAAACAAACTTCACTTTACTTCTCGACACTCAGATGTACAACGACTTTAGATCATTGCATCTCCTGTGAAAGCAAGCAAATACTATCAAAAGAATGTAAAACCTAATGAGCAAATGAAAATACACCATTCACAGCTCATAAGCCATAACACACACACTGAAGCCACTGTATTTTGCTAATCCAAACAAAACATCATTTCAAGTAAAAGTTGTAATGGATGCATATCAATCAACATACTCAGTAACCAAAATCCAGATTAAACGAAAAGGTCATCAAGTTCTAAATTAAAAGAACATCAAATATGAATCTTTTGTGCAAATTGAATGAAACCAGAAACTGAAAATCGATTTATTTGAGCAAAAATAATCGATTTTGATGCTCCTAAAGTCTCGGTTAAATAGATCACGCGGAAATGTAAATCGGAGTCTGATAAGAGCTCTTCCTCAATCCCTTCCTAACCAAACCCTAGAGATCGATTGGGAATTTCAGTACAATAAAATCAAAATTGAAGATTAATTTTCTGGAAGGAAATATTGATAAATCAGAGACTGACTGACCGGTACAATTCAGGGGAACCTCGGCGGCGGAATCAATCAAGGACGCTGCTTTAATTTGTAAATCTTCTCTGTAGTTCTCTTTCTCCGCCAAATCCCAGTCCCAATATCAGCAAAACAAAAGAAATGAATCAAATTACAGTTTTTTGGACTGGTATTTATATTTGAGTAAAACGACGTTGCTTGCATGCGTCTTCAGTTTTATTTTCTTTCTTTCAAAACTCCAATACGACCCCTAAACTTCATAGAATTTTTTTATTTGACCCATGTGAGAGTGACACTTGCCAAACTACTCTTTCATGATTTCTTTTTCATATGTAATTGATGCGATTGTTAAGAAGCTTTAACGCCAAATAATTTTGATGATTGTATAAAGTATAAGTAATATATCATGTTCAATAATTATTAAAGATATTGTCATCTTTCAGTATATAATGTGCATATTAGTATTTCGTGTTTGGATGAAATTATAATAATTTATTCATAAACCGTCTCTAGTCAAGTGTCACTATAGTATATGTCAATGATGGCATATTGGCATGAGAAAGATTAGTTGTTGTTAGATTACCGTACATCGTAAGTTGATATCAAGTTATGTGTATGATACTTTTACTCAAGATCATCATGATTCCTTTCTCGATGAGTTGTTTACTTTGACACAATCAAACGTCTACAACTAGTTTACTTATAATAGTTGACGTTGAGTATGCCACAAAATCTTGGAGAAGAATGTGATTGATCAGTATGAGATTTCTCCCTCCCATTATGCGGAAGTGATATATTGAGACTCTTGACTAAGCCGCGTTATAAAAAGATACACTCAAACAAATTTATACTCCCTCCGTCTCAAAATGAGTGTCCTATTTTCATTTTTTGCAAAAATTAAGGATGACCAAATAATTTAATGTGTTTCCAATATTACCCTCATTTTCTCTTCCTACATCCCATGTGCACCCATGTGCACTTCATAAGTGATAAGGGTAACATGGGAAAACTAATAATATAATAACCTAAAAATAGAAATAGGACACTCATTTTGAGACAAAAAA
>JAYMSZ010003362.1:0-10662 GCA_036897665.1 Pelargonium citronellum | reverse complement strand
TGACCCCTCCCCAGCCCGTTGCCGCCGGAAGTTGCCAAATCAACTCCGCCGTCGCCTCCTTCTATCGCCTCGTCAATTCCCTCGGAACGCCCAAAGACACTCTTCAACTCCGCACCAACCTGTAAGTCTTCTCTTCTCGTCTCTTCTACTTTTTTCCGGAAATTGTGTTGGATTTCTTGGTGTTTTCGCTGTTCTTCTACTGTACGGGCAAGAGCTAATTGTTTTCTGTGTTTTTGCTTTATATCTGTTGATGGCTTGACAATGGTTCTAATGTTTATTAGTGGTGCAACAATTTGGTCTGTTCTCTACAAAATATGGTATGTAACTGTTTGGATTAAATGAATGAGATTATGTGGGAAATTAGTTGTGCTCTTTTCCCGCAAACTATTAACTCCTCCCTGAGATTCACAACTTTGATATTAAGCTTAGTTTAAAAAATTGCTTTTTGATCAATCGATTAACAATTCAATTCACAAGTTAGTTAGGGCTGGTATCTATTAGGGACATCTTCTCTGATCAATGTTTTAGGAATGATAATAAGAACATTGGGTTGACTCTTTGTTCCAAATTGCTAATCACTACCTTAGTTTTTAGTTGTGTATGCTCTAAAATTTCTGATCACAGGATTATGTACTAGAAAGTAGAAACTATTACCATGTTTGATAAGTGTCTTTGCAAGACAGTCCATGGACTCATTTATGCGTGAGATGTGCATTAACATGAAACCACAATTCTTTTGTCAGTATTATTTGAGTTTATATTAAATATCAAGTCTCAACCCATATTAATACATACAATAATATCATTGGATATTTATTTATATCAATTTTTATATAGATAAATAAATTTTGTAACAAGAAGTTTTGATTTCCTGAAATAAAACAGAATGAAAATGGACGTTCTTGGCTTGAGTTTTAAAATGATACCTTTTTTACTAGTTGGGTGTTCTGCATCTGCATGCATTCATCTTAACAGCTTGCTTCCCTTATTCTGTGAAAACACAAACTCCTGTATGCCCTATGTCATTGCTGCTTCGATTCAATGTTACAGCAACTAAACAAGGATAAAAGAGTACCCATGAGATGTATCCATAGCCTTTTTCGGTACAAAATTTGACTTCTTTTGAAGGCTGGTGGTTTCAAGTGGAATAGTGAGACAAGTGTGGTACTGCCGAGCTGGAAAATTACAAGTTTGTTGTTAGATTGATATGACTGGAAATTTGATTCCCACTGGAATGTTGATTACAATAAACCAGTTGCATGCTGCTGCTGGTTCCTCCAGTAGGGTAATGCACTATTAATAGTATATATCCTAGGAGGTGAATGCATTATCATAAAGGGGCATCATCCAAAAAGAAAGAATGGGAGTAAAATAATAAACATATGCAATATTAGGCAAAGGGTGTTCTTCCTCTGTAGTGCAAATGCAATAAATTTGATTTGAGTGTGATTAAATATTTGGTCTTCCAACCTTTATGTGGTTTCTGGTACATAAATTTGTTTGTGGATTTAGCTATGTGAATATTAGCAAAAATGCAGGTGTGACTGTGTGAGTGCTGTTCATATTTATTATTACGCAATATACTCTTGCATTCTTCTTCTCCATTCTTAATTATTTGGTTAGATATAGCGATATATAATTTGTTTGAGATAGGAAGCTACTCAAAGCATATAAGTATGCATTTTAAGTTTCAAATTATGCATTCGTTTATATAATGCACTATCTTTGTACTTTAGAAGTACAAAGATTACTCATTTTTACCTCTACATAACTGTTGCTTGGACTTTTACTTGTTCAAAATTTTGATTGCTTTATTTTATATGATACTGTAGAGAATATTGTTACACGACTAATAACCATTCTGTTCTATATTGGTTCTTACTCAGTATTCGACATTCTTTTCAGGCACAAAACAAGGCTACATATTGGGCAATTGGTAAAAGATACTTCTGCTAAACTTAAGCAAGCTAGTGAAACTGATCAGCACACAGAAGTTAGTGTAAGTGGCTATGCAACAAATATTTTTAGTGTAATCTTTCTTTTTTATCGTGTTACTTTTCTTCCTGCTTTTCTCCTCCATCCATTTTTGTCCTTATTCATAGTAATATTTGAATCTCATTGTGGTTTGAATTCCTTACCAAATATGTTATTCGTATGTTTCGAGAGGCTTGTTAATTTAATATTGTTAGAGGCATGGAAGGGGATATGGGCTTAAGGTTGGCATAATTATTGTAGGCTTGAATTCTTTTTCGCTGCACTGCAGGCTGCCAAGAAAATAGGAGATGCAAAGCTTGCAAAAGATTTCCAGTCAGTTCTCAAAGAATTTCAGAAGGCCCAGAGGCTAGCAGCTGAGAGGGAAACCACATATGCTCCTTTTGTACCCAAAGAAGCTCTTTCCTCTAGGTAAATTTTTACTTATACTTGTCTGGATATTAGGGGGTGAGCCTTGGCGCAACAGTTGGGTTGCTGCCTTATTACCTTCATGGGCTCAAATCAGGGAAACTTTGTATGTATTATTTTATTTTCCACAACTGTTTTGGTCCTGAAACCTCTCGATCCTGCACTGCATGTTGACAATTCCCGTGCTTTAATGCCAAGCTTTTAGTACATAAAATAAATGGAAAACTTCATGAAATGTAAATTTGAACAAACAAAAAAAATTATCCTGACAGGAAACACAAGTTGAAATTTGAAAAGAGCCTAATTTTTCAGAATATACAATTCCAATATAACAGTTGGAATATTAAAGGATTCTGCTATCTATTTGCCGCAGCTAAGATTCTGAAAGTTTGCTGATATCTATGAGAATGAGGAAAAAGAAGAAGAGGTAATCATACATCACATTGTGCGGTTTGAGAGTGCAGATTTTGCCTGAATGTGTTAAACTTGAACTTAACTCACCTGTGATTTACGGCACTTTGTCAAATCAAATGATAAAAAGAGGATCTTTATTTTTTTATTTTTTATGTAATTAATATACCATGCGTACTTTAACGCCCCTGTGTTAATATTTTTGGTGTAATTGTCCTTCCAGTCTTGGTATCTCCATTAAGAAAATATTGTGGAGTTTGAAAATTTGTCAGAACTTTAAGACATATTCATGTAGGTATCTGATTGCTGTAAGATATAATTTTTTCTGTAACTTCAATAGTTCATCTTATCATCCTAATGTAATTAGAACTTTAAATAACAACATTACAGTGTCACCAATATTGTACCACTGTAATATCCCTTAGTAGTTGATGCATATTTGCTCTAAGCTTGTTGTTGAGTTGGCATGACCAGGAATTGCATATTGAGTTGTATTATTTTCTTCCATCATAAACCTTATTGGAAAAGTGTTGCTGAGATCTCTCTTCAGCTGTGTTCACATATGTACAATTTGATTTTAACTTGCATTATTCATAAAATATTATGCAGCTACACTGCCCATGAGCAGGAGATAAGTTCGTCTAAGAATGGTGAAAGTCGTGAACAGCAAGTTCTCTTAGAGTCTAACAGGTGAGCATCGTTCACATAATATTGGCCTATTTTCATGATTTTTCTTAATTAAAAAAAGAAAGAAAAGAAAGCATGCATACACCTCTTCTGATATAAATTTACATTTCAATATTGACTGGCTGGAAATAGAGAGCTGGTTTCAATAAAACAACATTGTCAATTTCAAAAGCTTAATTATATTTGCAATTGCCATCCATGTGTATGATGCATTCTTATCTGACTTATTATCTCCAGAGAGGAGGTGGTGTTGTTGGACAATGAAATAGCATTCAATGAAGCTATAATTGAAGAAAGGGAACAGGGGATCCAAGAAATTCAGCATCAGATCAGTGAGGTAAATGAGATTTTCAAAGATCTAGCTGTACTGGTCCATGACCAAGGAATTATAATTGGTAAGCATGTGTCTTCCTCTTTTCTGTTGCTCATTTTCTGATTTTTTGCTCTCCTTATCTGACAAAATGCTGAACACAAATCGCTTTCAGATGACATAAGTTCTAATATTGAGAGTTCTCGTGCCGCAACTACTCAAGGTACTTCCCAACTTGAGAAAGCATCGAAAAGCCAAAGAACTGGTTCATCTCTGGTAAACTTCTATTGATGTGACTGTTTCTTTTTCTTTATTTGCTTTCCTTTTCGATCTTGCTTTTGTCATTGTTTGGTTGTGGCTGTAGTTATCTGAAAACAAACTACTCCTTAGTAGAGTTCTGTGGCGGTGGGTGGGATTTGAACATGATTGCTAGTTTTGAAATGAACTGTAAATTAGGATGCCAATACTAGGTGACCTGTAGTTTAAATGAGTGGCATAGGCAAGCTGTTGCTAACTAAAATAAATAAGTGGAACTTGCTTCAACATTGTAGCCAAGAGATTAGTGACCCTAATAGAATGTAAACTTTAAATGACTGAGATAGCATACAACTTGGTGAATTTATAGGAAAAAGAATATGGACTATTAATAAAATTTCAAGTATGAAAATACCCAAGAAGTCTCCCTCCGCTGTTTGGAAAATATATATTACATTTCAGTTCATTTGCTATTTGCTTGTTGAGCAAACTTTATGCACTTGAATATACAAGTCTGATATTCAATATCTACACATTTCATCACCCTCTTTTAATATAATTTGTTTGTGCAGATGTGTTTGCTCTTGGTGATATTTGGTATCATTCTGATCATCGTGGTCATAGTTATAGTAGCTTGAAGAAGGAAGTTTGTGAATTAATTTCAGTTGCAAGTACTGTGGAGCTAGTTGAGTCTGTAAATGGAGGGTGGGTGATTAACATAAAATACATAAGCTCCCCTAATTTATCTAGAGAATAGATTGATGTATAAAGTGCGATCAGAAGAGAGGTAAGAAGATGAGATAGTGAGGTGGGTGTACTATATCTATTGTCTTTTTGATAATTTTTTTATGTTGCTTGAAGACAAGAAAGTCTGGTAACCAGACCACTGCCTTCAATGAGTCAAATTGGTGACTTTGGCCATTACTGTCCAAGTCCATTGTCATTTGTCAAGTCAATTACTTCTTTTATCCAAACTATATTACTCTAGGCTGATTATAAAAAAGCAATATACTACCACACTACCTTTTATTCTTTGGGTCATATTCCTAACAAACAAGAAATGAAGTTCCTCAGCAAAACCAATGCAATCGAGCTATTCCCATATAATGGATATTATACTATTTATATGAGAGCAGACAGAGGGCGACCAAGAGCCATACACTACAAAAATATATTTTGAGGCCAAGTGAGAGTAACAAGGTTTCTTTAAGCTTGCTTCTTCTGCAGCCACAAAAAGCATAACCGGCTACAAACCATCATCCTCTATTCCTCTGCATAAACCCAAAACCATACCAATACATGAGATGGGAATGACTGTACAAAAATCAGAATACACCTTGAAAGACTAACATAATATCAAAAGCACAAAAGTAATTCCATAACCTTCACATACCACATATTCAGTACGACGATAATAAATCGAAATTCATGATCCCAACTTGGATGTGTGTAAAGTTATTTGACAGTGAGCAAAGGCGTTGAAAATCATTTATGAAACTGGTTAAAATATCGGTCTACTGACAAGGGGTTTAGAAAACATAAACCTTAATAAAATCAAGATTATATGAAATTATAACATTATTAGTCTAACATCAGAAGCATTGAGAAACATATCATACAAATATGCAAGAAATTAAGATTACCTCTGAATGTCGAGACATCTACACAATTATTAACATCATCCTCTTTTGCCTTCCGATGTAAGTAGCCCCATCTGTGCAGTAAGATTATCCAGATTTGGACTTTTGTAATTCCACCCATTCTCCTGCATTAGCTGAAACTCATCCTCCTTGGGTTCTTCTGGCATGCTTGAACTGATTTCATCGGTATCCCCAGTCAGTGGGCTTGTTGCAAGAAATTGTTCCCAGAAAACATCATTCATTCCCGGAAGCTTAGGGATTCCATCCAGCAAGTTATCCATGTCATGATCAAGAGGAAAAGCACCTGTCTCAACACCCATCCGCCCAAGCAAAACTGCCGACATCGGATCCACATACCCACCATTTCTAGTCTCAGACCCCACAAAATTCACATCTGCAATATCCATTGTGCTTTCCGGCACAATTCCCTGCATTTCGGTGTAGTCAAGCAAGATTGTATCATCCTGAGAATTAAGAACATCCATTTCAGGATATTGAGTCACTTTAGTATGATCATTTACCATGGGAGGGGAAGACTGAATTTCAGAAATGGCAGCTGAAGGGCAACTAGCAAACGACAACCCTGAAGTTGGTGTAACTTCAGAAAAGGTCACCCCAGAGGTCGAGGAGCTTGTCCTGTCTAATACATCAAAAGCATCTGAATTTGTCATTGAGGGTTCCAACCTAGGTGATGCGTTAATTTTCATAATTTGTAGCACCATTGCCTTGGCTGCTTCATTCATTGAAGGCTCGTACTTCACAATCCGCCCATCAGAAGAATTAGTTGCATGCTCACTGGATGAATTTTCTTCCTCCTGCTTGGCAAGTCTCCTTTTCTTACTATTTCCAACAACACGCCTATTGCTTTCATTCTGCGGCTGAACAAACTGAGCAAAGAGGCCAGGACTCTGCATGGCTTTTGCAAGAAAAGACATAATTTGTTGCTGACGTTGCTCCATTACCTGTACGCGTTGTCCCACAGTTTGCATCTGATTATCGGTTGTTTGCTGCTGCTGCCTCAACCTAACAAGTTCCTGCATAAGCACATTCTTGTCCCTTTTAAGTCTTTCAACCTCTTCCTCCAGCCCAAACTTCCCCACCTCAACACATGCCCCAACTGATGTGCTTTGAACCGGAGGTTGTGGTGGTTGGTGACTGTTTTGTATATGGGCAGGCTTTCGCCTACTTATACTTCTCAGGAGATGTTTTTTATCTCTTAGAAACCCATCATTTGCAAATTCCCAGCGATCAGGATCGACCTTCCTAAAACCCTGATTAATCAAATTCAGAGATATTACAATAGATATTATCGACAATATATTCAGAGGAAAAACATGAAGATATGCATGACTAGTAGGAATGTAAAGCAGGATCAATCATTTTCAACTACTTGACCTCCTGGGTTATTTAGTTGACCAAATACAAAAGCAAATGGATACATGATCATTCTATTATTTCGGTAAGCCCTGTGTCTTAAAGATGGAATATGATAAAACATGTTTCTTCATCTACTAGAAGTATGAACCATTTTTATATCTAATAACAACTCACTAAAGAAAAAAAAAACATGAAATGGTGCATGTGTATATGTACTCTAAAACATCCAAAGGAAAAAAAAAAGAAACAGGGAAAGCTACTTACATTTTATTTCTATAAATTCCAAAGGGAGAAACTAAAATGTCTGTAAAATTTGCTTATTTCAAGTTGACTCTGTAAACTTACAAAACAGACACATATGAATACACCAATATTTTGCCAAGTGAACCCAAAATTGACCAGGACGTGTAAAGCCATTCAAAGTACACATTGACCTGCAAGTTTTAAGAGTCTAAGTCAATAAACAACACCTTATCTGCATGCCAATAATAGTCGCAAATATGAGAATATTTTGGTCCATCTTGAGTCAAAATTGCGAGAACATCATCCAAAATTCACGTGTTCTAAAACAACTAGAAATAAAACAAATAGTATAGCAAAATTCAGCTATTAAGAAAACAGCAATCAGGTGTAGCCAGAATAATTTTCATTACCATATAAAGTTGGATTCTATGAAGATATGATTGTAATCTTGTATCCAGACATAATTTCTCCATTAATTGAGTGTATGAATCGCATTAACAAGTATACATAGTTTATAGATTTTCTGTTCTTTTAGATGACACATAATCCGCGAATACTATATGCAGTCAGCCCCTTCAGCATGCACTGACTGGCTGGTTACAGGGTCATCCCATCCCAAACCCTTGAGTGGCCATGGAACAACCCATCCTGTACGAACAGGTTAACTACCAAATTACCTGAAACCCTGAAGGTGGCTTCATCAATCTTTTGAGCATGTTGGATTTTTGTACTTTAAACCTGCCTAAGGCACTGACTTAAGTTAGGCTTACCAGTTGAATTTTTTATTTTTCATTTTGGTAGGAAATACCGCCACCTACAAGGCTCAAACTCGAGACCATGTTTTAGGAAAACAGGTAAAGATTTACACATGGTACTAAAATGAGCAGAATAAAGGGATGCTAGAAGGGAAACATTGAACACAGAAATTGAGGAAATGAGTAGTTGATCGGAAAGAGTAAAGTTGTTGACAATTTCAATGAGAATCTAACAAGTATACAAGATCATTAGTGCTAAAGGGTGGCCCTGTGCCAGTAGAAAGTTCTACAGACCAATGCCTTCCTCAAGATAAAAACATCATAGCATATGTCAATACTCCGCTATTATTGTCCGCCGAATGGCCAAAACTATATCGTAAAAGATCAATCCTCACAACAACCTACTTGCATATTAGTAATTCCATAATTCCATATCCAAAGAAATCTCACTTTTTCCTCTAATTGATAATACTTTAATCTAAGACATGCCATGCCCAAGTCAAACACAGCAGCATTTTACAGCCTCAGTTTACCAAGGTAATATCTCTCAGTAATAATAATCAAAACCCAAATCAACTATTTGGATAAAATAGGCTGTGAAACACAATTGAATAGCTGAATGTGGAAAGTGCAGTGGAATAGAGTTCAACCTATTTATTTTGTATGAGATAGCCAGCCATTGCACGACACTCACTTATTTGAATATCGATAATACAATCACCCTTTTCCTAATTTTATTCAGACAATCTATATGCTCACTCGCCAAAACTAAACTCCATAAACCCTAACATGCAGCCTTCCTGATAGGACGCTGATTCTCTTTCTAGGCAGGGTGAAACACCTTCCATTTAAGCATATGATAAGTGAAACACAGTCAAAATCCACCAAACAAGAAATCACATCAATTCACCATGTTCCCATGTTAAGGGATAAATTAAGTGAAACGATACCAGCAGACAGGTTAAATTCTATATTTTCAAATATACCTGGCTTCTTATTACTGTCTTCGAAATTAATTTATACCTGCTGAAGCAAGCCAGGGACCAACACAAATATAAGCACACAAACAGCAACAGCAACTGAAGTTTTCTATATCAACCAACCCCATTTTCCTCCCACCAATACCAATGTCTCATCATTAGTGGAGTGGTTACCATCCTATGGCATGTACCGTCATAATGTGTTTCAGAAACCCTAAAGTTCATCAAACATTCAACATTCCCGTTCCAAAATTCACAACCTACGCATCTCACATCATCAGATTCAAACAGACGAAAAGGAAGAAGAAATTAATACGCACATAGGTATTCAATTGCCTGACGAAGCTGGAGAAGTTATTGTGCTTGAAATACTTGGGCAGAAGATCTCTGGCGAATTCCGGCACGTTCCAGACGACGAAACTGTTGCTGCCGTCGCTCCACGACACCACCGAGTTGGTGGACGAGTCGTCCACCATGTCGTACGTCTTGCTAAGGAAAGGCGGTGGAGAATTCAAATTCGACGACGCCTCCTGAAGTCCTTCCATTAAAACACTGAATAGTGTTGATTCCAAGTAGAAGTATCGAGAATCGCACAGAAACGATAGTTGGTGAGAGAGGGAGGCTTTGAAAATAACCTAATTTCGAGAGAGTTTTGTGAGTGAGGGTTGTGGTTTTGAACTGCGATCGCGAAGGAGAAGGAGAAGGAGGTTTCGTTCCGGTGCGGGTGCAGAGAGAACTGCAGGGGTTTGGGGATGACTGTGTTTGATGCCATGCACGTGTCTTCTCCTTCCAGTTCAAGTTCAAGTTTGTTGAGACTTAACTTCCAACTAGATTGGGTCCCGTGCGTTTGCGCGGAACATAATTCTTCTTGTTATTTTAAAATTATAACAAATAGTAACATTAATATAAAAAAATTATGTGATGAAAGCAATTGAATTTCTATATCATATGAAAAGTATACAAATTTTATTCACTTTTTTCTCTTCATCCAGATGAGATAATTTAATAGTGCACAACGTGTACTTATAATCATTTGTATCACAAATTTATTAATTTCTTTAGAGTGCTCTAGACAATGTTTTCTCCATTAATGACGTTACTTAATACAAATGATTCAATATTAGCTTCATCGTTAGTTTCTTATTGTTTTTCTAACTTTTTATAAAAAAAAATTATGTTTGTGTATGAGATAATTTAAGATAATCTCATATATAATTTATTTATTTTATTATAAATTTTAAAATATTAAGTTCTTCCGTAAAAAAAATATATACTAAGTTTAAGTTCAATATATATATTATGTTTATTAATTGGCTATTTATAACAAAATAAAAATTGTATAACAATTTTGCATATATATATATAACAATTATTTTTAGTGTATTTACTTGTTAAATGTACGGGTGGAATCCTAGAGAACAATCTTTCTTAATAATTAATAGTAATTTTCTTTATTAAACTTATGGTTGGTTATATAATAAAAAATGTAATAAAAATATTTGTACTACAAAATGAAAAATATGAGATAGAATGATAAAATTCTTGCCGGTCTAAAAGAATGTATTTTAAAACTAAAATGTCAAATATAAACTAACAATCAATTT
>JAYMSZ010003361.1:0-10662 GCA_036897665.1 Pelargonium citronellum | reverse complement strand
AATGATTACTTAATTTTTTTATTTTATTAGCCAATGGTATAATACCATTTGACAAATGAAGACAAAAATTCCACAATATAATATATATTATATGATAATTTGGGACTCAATTTGAGTCCCATGAATGTAGAAGTTGATATAGTTAGGGGCCTTTGCTGATGAGGCAAATCAAAAAAATAAAATATTACATATATGAACTCAATTTGAGTCCCAAAGATGCTGCTCTAAAAGGGTGAAATGATATTTGATATATTTTTCTAATATGTGTGAAAAACTCTAAAACGACGAGGAAATAAACAAGATTATCTCATTATTCTATAATAACGTAATGTATTAGTTAATTAGACAGTTATTCTCACTCTCTTTTTTATTCTTATATTCTAATTTTGAAGGTAAGAAATCAATTTCTCAAAATGATTTTTGCTGTTAGTTTTTTTTCAACTATAAAATGAAGAAAAGCAAACAATACATATTATATAAGATTAATAATCATAATCCTAGTGCATGTAAACACAAATAAATAATAAAATTGAACAATAATACAAAAATTAATGAGAATGTTAAGAAGATACTTGATTAGTTGATGAAGATGTGAAATGCAAATATTGAAAGTAATTTGAGGTTTACAGATGAGGGAGACAAATGAAATACAAGTGAATGATAAACGTAGTTTATACTTTATAATGAAATGTAGGGATAATTCTAAAATAATCTGAATGGCACAGTCAAATTCTGGATAAGATAGAACAAAAAAAAGGACATAATAGACATTTTACATGTACAATGTGAGGATATATTTGACAATTCAAATAAATTTTCTCTCATTGCAATAGCATATGATAAGTACATCTAAAGCAAACAATTTTTTGCTTTGGCTTCTGTTAAAATGATGAATTGAGTCAATTGACAATCACTGGGGATGACAGTAACTTTTGCAAGTGCAAAAGTGTTCCCAAACAAGACCTAATATTATTTGTTTTGAAACAAATTTATTTATTAAATCCATATGTAACGTGAAACAGATACAGTATAAGATTTTATTTCCCAAAAAAAAAAAAAAGTAAGAAACTGGTTGATGTTTGATGTAAAAGAGGAGACAAATAGTGTATATGATTAGATATTATGTGAATGATTGCTTGTAATTAATGAATGGATTTGCTTCTGATCCTCTCTGTCTCTTAGTTTCATGCTCTCTTTATTTTTTCTCCTCTCTCATATCCAAAACAATTCTCTCTTTATTTATTTATTTTAAACTATTTTTCTCTTGAGTCTATTGTAAAGATGCAGTAGTATTTGCCGTGCTTACCAACTATTGTCGGAGCAATTGGCATAGGATGTTTGTTCCTCTAAAGGTCTCAGGTTCAAGTCTCCATTAATACGCTTATTTGTAAAAAAAATTGTTGTGCTTGTTCGATAAATCTACTTAATTTGGATAAGGTTGGTTTGAGAAGGAGATAAAATTAATAATACTCGTTAAATTGGTGTAATCAAGCTTCTTTCAAGTTTAAGTTAGAGTTGGCAATTCGTTTCTATAGCTCATGGGTACTCAAAAACCGACTCAAAATATTATGGGTAAAATTGGCTTGCCCTCGGTGGTATTTGGGTTGAGTGTTTCTCGTAGAATTATGGTTAGTTCAAATAGCTCGTTCAATTTCCACGTAAACTTGAACCTGATTTGTTCAATGACCCACAACCTTAAGAACCCGAACCCATTTTAAGTTGGTTTCGTGTTAGACATTTTTCAACTCAAAGCTGAAAAATAGTGACCCAAAACCCGTTTTTCATGTGTTTTTCATCTTATGTATATAACCACATTTTTGAACTAAGTATCAAAATTTATAACTAAAGAATAAATAATATAAACTCTTCAGGTACGATGAGTTTGTTACTTATAATGTTAATTATAATAAATAAAATGTATTTATTTTTTTTAGAGTTTATTTTTTTTTACTAATTTTTACATATTGTTTATTCGTGCATCGCATGGGGTACATGCTTGTATATATCTAATATCAGTTGCTTTGATTCAACTGTCCAAGTGATAAACAAATATTTAACCCAACAAAAACATTTCCATAAATCAACTTCCCAGTCTACAACAACATTGCATCAATATTCAATAGCAATACACTAACAATACCTAATTTAGGGCTTTGTTAAGTTTCACATACAATCTCACATTCAAAGCCCAAAATCATCAAACCACTCACATTTCCCATATGAACAAAATGTGTACTTATTTACACTCTCATTCAGCTTTCTAAGCATTTTCTTGCACCCTTCAATGCCAATAGAGCGGCTCCGTACGCCGCCTCTGTCTGCGCCGCGCTCTTCACGGGCAAGCCAAGTACCCTTTCTCGTATCTTTATCCATTTCTCGTTCTTCGCACCGCCTCCTGCGGTGAACACCTCCTCGACTTGGGTTGCCCCCATTTCCTTCAGCAAACTATACGCCTTTGCCTGAGCAAATGTAGCATCGGTAGTGTTCATTAATGTTTGTAGCGACTTTAAAATGATCGGTTTAGAGTAAGAGGATGGAGGGAGGGAGGATTGTTCGGTACCTCTATGCGAGCAATGGATTCTAGAATGCCATGCAAGTATTGAACATCACTTTCGGGGCGTGGATCCAACCTGCACAATATATAACAACAATTCTCAATGTTTGAACTCAGTCCAAACTGGCCCGGTCTGGTCCAGGACCAAACATAATCTGGTCCGATTTTGGACCTATGAATGCATTTCTATAACTTCTCATCAATGTCACAAAGACAGAGATTTATGCATAATTGGCAAGTTTAGCAAAAGAGTAGACGATCATAAACCATTAAGACATCATATAATGCTTCTTGCATTGAAACATGATTTTTGGCGAGAGACATGAATACAAAAGTAATCTACATGCATTGCTAAAGCTTCCCGATAATTGGAACTAATTAGACCGATAGTTTATGACGTACTGAGTACTGACACTAGAAGTACAGCTTTTGCTCTCCATGAAAGTGAAGAGCTGGCAATTCATACCCGAAACCGCAGGAATCCAAAACCGACCCTCATTTTTTTGCAGATAAGGGTTGCATAAATACACTCAGCCAAATTTTGGATCAGGTCTGGCAGATCCGCACATTTTAGATGTGGAACCCGAAACCCGTATTGCCAACTTATGTGTGTAAATATTTAACCATGAAGCCAAATTCGCAAATGCCAGGAAAAAACTAGAAAAAATACGAGCATTCTATTGCTACATTCTGGAAATTAAATGTACTTTATTGGTGAACTAAAAGACCAAGCCTGAAGCATGCATATACAACAGCCAAGTCATTTCCCAAGTAATGTCGGGGTCGGCTACATGAAGCATGCAAGTAAGAGTGAAAAACAAGAAAGCATGTGCACTAACCTTGGTTTCATGTTTGGATTTGCCACTGGAAATCTCTCGCCAACAGCTTGCAGAGGATAGTAGTCCAGAGGAGAGGCTTCCATGGGATCTATCTGTTCACTCAGTTTCTCTAAATCATCGTCGCTAAATAGCTGTCTCAGAACAGCCCCACCGGTATTTGAAGCACCCCCAACAAGCCATTTATCGTCAAGGCGATGACTGTATACCCCAAATCGTGCATCTTCGATCCTATTGGTGCTTAGCAATTTAATGGCAAGTGTGGAACCCAAAGATGTGACCTAAACATAAATGCGATAGCATAATTTGAGCCACATGTTTTTGGATACATTTGTATGCTTTTCTTGGAAAACCAGACTCGTGGATCTGACACATAAAATAGATAGTAACTCTTCAGTGATGCCTTCAATATCGCCATCTTAGGTAGCAGCGAATCATGCACTAAATATGTTATGTGTACACATATTAGCAATTTAATAACAAGTGTTGAACCCAAAGATGCGACTTAATATAAACACGACTGAGATATATTTGAGGCGCAAGTTTTTGGACACATTTGTACGCTTTTCTTGGAAAATCAAACTTGTCCATTAGACAATGCCTTCAAATGTGAAATTCAATATCGTCATATCTTACATAGTAGCAAATCATGCACTAAATGTGTGTATTAACATGACAAGCAGAAAAAATGAGTACAAGAGAAAATCTTACAGCTTTGCCAGGTTCTGTGGCGCGGGCTGCAAGAAAGGCGGCAATACTATCAGTTGTTCCTGTGCACACAACACAATCTTTCGAAAAACCTGCCAGTGTCAGTTCTCCAGAATATCAGCTTCAGTTTCAAATATCCAACGTTCAAAAGCTACAGAGAAGGTTTAAAGGGGAACTCAAGAAGTACATGCTCAAGGCTACTGATCCACCAGAAACATGCCATAAGATTTCATAATCATACAACTTTGACTAAAAATGGCGATTTAGTGCACGAGGCTATCGCCAATGAATGGGCTAACGGCCCGTGGGCCGTCACTGATCCGGTCTGATAATATCAGGCCGGGCTGGCAAAAGTGGCCCTATAAACTGTCTGGCCCATTTAGGCCCAAGTCCAAGTGGGCTCGGCCCAATTCCAGCCCACAGATCATGGGCCAACAACAAATGGCCAGGTAAGCATACTTGCGTTTTTGGCCCAACCCATTTGCCAGCAGGCTCTATCAGGAGGGTCATTGTTTAAATAGCCTTACCCCTGCTTTATAGATAGGCTGTTTTCCTGCCTTAAAAACTAAGGAGTCATGACCTCAAGGTCACAAGGCAACAACTTTACCGTTACACCATAGGCCAAGGCTCACCCTCGACATACAACTTTGACTACCGGACTTTATTTCGTGTATGGTAGAATAAAACTTCACCATACAAGAAACAAAAAGACGTCCAATGCACAAGGCTCTCACCATTTTGGGGTCTATAGAGGGTCATTTTGTAGGCAAATTTGTCCCCGCTTTTCAGAGAGGTTGTTTACTCGAACTTTGGCCTCAAGTCAGATGGTAACAAACTTATTGTTGCACCAAGACTCACCCTCAAGCATCTCAAACACGCCATCATATTTGAAACATGAAAATTGATGACATACAGGTTTTACAACTGGATTTTATTTTATCTACAGTAAACATACCGAATTGTGTTCTAATGTCCTCTTTTAAACACCCAATTGAAGTTCCTGGAGCCTTGACAGAAGGTAAAACTCGTGAATATGGTTGACAGAGTAACCAAGGTGGATAGGATTCAAGTTCGGGATCATAGCCAACCTGTGACACACTGACACTGAAATGTCAAGAGAAAAACAACAACAACCAAGCCATTTCCCAAACAATGTCGGGGACTGAAAGGAAAAGAATGATGAAATGATTAAGAAAGTATCAAACTCGATATCTGACTTTGAAATGTACCTTCAAAGCGTTATTGTAATCGGACACTCCCAGCTTTCCATGGAGAAGCCACAACAACCAATCCGCCTGGTGCAACAACATTGCAGATTCTTTAGCCGAATCATCAATGTTCCACCACGAGACAAGCTTGCACAAAGTAGAGGAACCGGAACAGACTGTGTGGTTCGGAGGAGCAAAGGACTTCACCAATGGTAAAGCGTCGGAACAAGTCTCGTTGTAGAGAAAAGGTCTCCATAATGGCTCTCCAGTGTTGCTGCAGGAACAAATTCAGATACTTTTGACCAAAGACAGTCCTGGAAGAAGTGACAAATTGATAAACTATTACCTGTCTACTATGATGGTAGTTGCCGACGTCCCGTCAAGAGAAACGGAAGCAATAAGCGGGCGAAGATGAGATGGAATATCTTCGAGTAGCATGTAAAGGGTTTTTTTCCACGATCGTACCCAATCCATTCGCTCTTCATTCTTTCTAGACCACAGAAACAAAGTTCTCAGTTTAGCTAGTCAACAGATATTGCTGCAACAACATATATAAGAATCGTAGTATTATTCTTATTAAGGTGCAACAACATCTCTCCTCTTTTCCTGGCTTCGCACTGGCTGTGTTACAAGAACACAACCCGTGTTTGTTCATCAATGATTCACCGTATATGAACTAATAATATATCGATAATAACTTACTCAATCAGAGTAGAAAAAAACATTTGTGCAATCGATGTAGAAGTTAAAATCCAGAGATAACTCTTCAACAATATAATCTTACCATGTACGGTGGATATTCCCTCTTTCTTTCGGCATGAATAGTCCCTTCTTTGTCAATAAGAGCAAACCGAGCTCCTGATGTCCCAAAATCCAACCCAAGATAGAGCCGTCCCATGGCTTGAAGATCAACTTCCGCTTCCGGGTTGTTATTTTTTCCCCTACACGCCATCACTCTTCCTCTTTGTCTTTTAACAGTTTTGTGCAGACGGGTTTTCGACAATGCCCTCTTTGCACAACAATTCCCTGACAAAAACTAAAATCACAACATCAAATGCCTAACAAGTAACTAAAACAGGATGGGTTAGTCGACACAAATTCAATGAAGTTGAACTCAAACCCGCTTAAATCTGTGTCAAGTCCACTATTACTAGGTCTTGGGAGGTCAAATATGTATGAAGCCTAAACTAATAGCTCACCAGGTAGCATTGTAGCAACCTTGCAACTGAGCATTATAAAAACTATAATACTTTGCACAGACTTAACTGAACCAGACACTAAATTTGAATTATCATTTCCAATTAGAATCACATTATAAGTTTATAATTAGCTACTACATTTTTTTGAAGTCTCTTTGTGTTCTCTAAAGTTGTAGCAGTACATGGAGAAAGAGAAAAATGGTTACCTTGAATTGGGATTGGTGGGAAGTGAAAGGGCAAGGAGCAACTCCAACTGGGTTGTTGCTGAATTGTACAAACCATCTTCAAATGCTTCTTTTCTTTTCTTTTCCTCTCACAGAGGATAAGAGGAAGAAGAAGAAACAGCCTTGAATTTTTAGCAAATGACAAAGCAGAAGGTGAGCATTAGCAAGGACATGAGTGGATGGGAATGTTTTGGGCTATTTTTTGTGGGCCTTTGGCCCATAATATGACATTAAGAAGGATAGAAGCCCATTGGGCTATATATTGACTTTTTTTTCTCTTTTTACTATATTCCTAAATCCTATGTCTGAAGGGTGAGGGCTAAGAAGACTCGAACACAAAATCTTATATAGAGAAATCAAGCTCCTAACAACTCAGCACCTTATACGTGAAGCAGAAAAGCCCATTTGGGCTATACGTATTGGCATTTTTTCTCTCTCTCACGATATTTTTTAAATATATATATATATAATTCTTACCTTTGCTCCTAGAATTAAACTTCTGAATGTTCGGCTCATAAGAATTTAGTAGATAGTAAAAAATGGTAAAAATAAACAAGTTTTTTTAGCTCATAAGAACACATGATCTCAAACTGACAAACAGTGATTTGATAAACATACAAGATGCCTCTTTTTTTTTCTTGTCCCGATTAGACCTAGGCCAAATGGGTTGACCCGAATCCGACCAGCTAACCCATTTACCAACTCCACTTACCACTCCTATTAGTAGGGAGGGAGAGAGAGAGAGCATGTAATGTAATGTAATGTAATGTAGGAGAAGTAGTTGAAGCCACCCCCAAGGCAAGTGAGCCACTCATATTCATATGTAGATATAAACATGAGAGACAGCTATTTGGCTTCTATATGTTTCTTTCACCAATCACACACTCACTTTGTCATGCCACCTGCCACTGTTCATAGGACCACACATCCCTAACACAAACAAAGAATAAAGGTTCCATGTGCCTCTCTATGCCCACACCCCTCCAACTCTTCCTACACCAAAAGCAAAATGTGCTATAAATTTTACTAAAGTTTGCTACTAAAACATACTGAAGTTCATGCACATGTTCTCTCATATATATAGTCATTAAACATTGGGTGTATACTATTTATAATGGAAAAAGCTTTTACCCATTTCCAAACTCTTGGTTTTGCCCTATATTTTGGGTACAAAGTTCAAAAAATTAAATTGTCCAATCATTTTTTTTTAGCAAATTGAACTCATTATAACATTTCATTTGACATTATACATGATATAGACATCAGGTCACTATAAAAATCACCCAAAATTCATTTAAAAAAGATGAGGATTCACACATGTATTTTATTTACATGTATTTGATATAACTAGTGGAAATATTTAGGGTCAAAAATTGATATATTTCAATGTTATAATATATTTACTTACATTTATCGATTTAAGCGAATAAAAATTATATTTTATATTTTTAGTATACAAACGTTTATGAGTTAAACACTAACAAATTGCACAAACTTATTATAATACATCAAATCTTAAGAAAAAATATTAAACGATTTTTTTTATGATGTCTAATAAAATAGGTACAAAATATTAACATTTGTAATAAATTTATTAAAATGTTGAAACATATCATAAACATTTTCATTAGCAATATCAAATACATGTAAAAAACTATACATGAAAAAAAAAAACTTTTCCTTTAAAATAAATGTGTGAAATTAACACATATGAAATATCATACACAAAATAATAAATTTGTGTTTATGTTGTAGATTTTTTCAGTCGTACTAATTTTATTTTACATTTATCGGTTTTACTTATATTAAATTGGGTTCGATTATTGTATGAATTAATTTATTAGTTGACTCAGCATATAGTCGAAGTAACCGATTGTGCCCATTTTTCATGACAGTAAAAGTAACAAAAAGAGAAGCAGAGATGTGATTTTCTTGACTTTGCTTATACTTCTACTCTTTTGGGATCATCACAATAATCTTTATACTCTCTTTATGGCCCAATAAAGAAAATAAATAAATAAGAGTGTAGTACAAGCATCATAATGCCAAGTTACATTTGGTTTGTTTGGGCTCTTCACTACTACTCTACTTTATTTTTTATTATTGAGTTAATGAGTTTTGGTACCAAATTAAAATATCTACTCAACTATAAACTTGAATGAATAATTGATAATTTAATTTTAGTTTTAATTCTATCATTTATTTTAGTATTTATATAGTAACTTGACTTTATAGAATGAACATGAAATGGGCATTAAACAATTAATTGGATATATAAATTCACTTGTTTTTATTAAATGGTATTTATCATTTAGTTTAACTATCAAAATTTTTGACATACATGTTGTGATAATTAAAGTCACAATCCTTGATAGCAATCTTTGATTGAGTGAAGGTTTTGGGAGCAATAAATAATTAGATATGAACTTTATGTTGAGCAAATAAATAACCCAATTGACCAAATAGTGAAGAAGGAAACATATAAAGCAACCATATTTTAAAATTTTATTGATGGTATTTAAGTGTTTATCATTGCTCAAATTAATAAAAGAAAAAATAATAATTTTTATTTGCTTTCTAAAGCAATTAAAACAAAAACACAAAATGATGAATTCATAATTTTGTTCACTCCTCCTAGAATAAAGGCAATCAAATAATGATCTTTCAATTTAAGTGGGATGTTTTTAAACATCATTTTGTCATATAATATGTTAACTTAAATAATTGCCTAAGCATGTTAATTTTTTATTCAGTAGATTTCATAAAATCAAAGTCAATAAGTTATGTTGTTCAATTAAAAGTGTCATATCATTATATATCCATGGAATTCAATGAAATTAATCATTTATTTTTTTGCCAATGATTCATCGGTTTTATATATTATTTTTCATTTGTATATATTATATTTTCATACATCCTATTTATATGAATGAGACAAAGAGTTTTTATTTCATTAAAAAAAGTCATTTCTCTATATCAAAAAATACTTGGTATTTAAACAATGTTAAATTTGGCCATAATAATACAATTTTATTTGCACCAAAAAAATTATAGATGGTTCAAATTTTCAGCACCCTTGTCACAATCCACCATCACCCATTTGAGCCTAAAAATTATTTTAGGTTCAAAATTTAGCAAATTAATCTTCATATACACTATACTAGTAAGGCAAGTGTGATTGTGAATAATTATTAAAAATTATAGATATTTTCAGTTTTTTTGGTAAGCTTTCAAATTTTCTTTTTGACTTGTAAGGTAAATTGGTTAGGGTGGGTGATGAAGCTTAGTCATATCCACAAGTTTCTTTCCTTGTCCCTTCACTTGCAAATTTCACCAAAATATAGGTATTGTATGTTTGTTTTATATAGTTTTTATTCTACTTTAATTTGCAACAAATTTAACTAACAATCTGTAAAAGTTAATGTAACTAGACTTTCATAGTGCTAAAGAGAATGTATTGATGAGCCTCTTTAATCATGATCAAAGAAAGCTTAATCGTAAACAAGTATTTTAGAGTTTGAGTTGAACACCAAAAAAGAGCACGTTGTTAAGTGGAACTTGTGGTTATGATAGAGTCAAACTTCTTCTTGAATGTGTTAAATCGCCCACGATCATAAACTTTTTTTTAGTCCAAGTATTTTTTACTCACTTTTGTGTTTTAGTCACTTTCTTCACTGTGGGTTTGTAGGAGAGACTTTCGAACAAATACTCAGCTTGGATTTCTCAGTCTTGATCTCAGTTCAAGCTTCACAAATGTCAGGTAATGACATAACCACTTAGTACACGCGTAGGCTTGTTATGAATCTATAACTTATGAATTTACATGTATCATCAATACTTATCTTGAAAATATATATGATTCGCCATAAAAAATCGGAAATAATACAGCCAATAACCGGACGACACGTGGCCCGCTCTGATGGTCAATAAAAG